>JACJUY010008277.1:0-35056 GCA_014220935.1 Platorchestia sp. MABIK | reverse complement strand
TATGAATGAATGAGCACCTAAGCCTCGACAAGTGCGGCTTATATAGGGGGTATCCAGATACAGACAAGATGTGCGGCGCATTTTGGCAGTAAAGTCATAAGTCTAAGTGCATTTTTGGCCGAGAGATGGCGTTGGTTGATGTGCGTAAAATTGTTAAAGTTGTGTGACTTAGATACTTTAAGATGCTTCTCCTAAAAAATCACGAAATTTGAGTTACGACAGTCTTACAATGATGTAGCGAAATGTGTTCGTGTTGCCTATAGCCTGCTTCATTGTATCCATAGTTTACTACATTCCCTGTGATGCGACCCAAATGTGGGTCGCATCTTGCTTCTAAGTGCTACACTGTAACCCACTTGTGGTCACAAACTCAATTTTCATGAATCCCGAGCCAAAACTAAATGAAGACCCCTTCCACTTGATGTATGCTATTTTCAGTGTCCCATGCTAAAATTAACTTCGGATCGAGTAATTATGAGCATTAAACTTGATTTAATTAGACAGAAAGATTAAGCGTTTGAGTTTATTTAACAAGAAAGAGAAATTTGCACCGTGCATAACGTGTACTTCAGTTCTAAAATGCGTGGCACTTCCCTTTGCCTTTACTGGCGAGTAATCAAGGCTGTATTATCGCATGCCGCTTGTTTTCGGTCATTTGCCGTGACCAGCGAACGAAGGGAGTTCCAGCCAGCTCCATAAACGTACTTTTCACGAATACAAATTCTACATCAGAAGCATCAGTTTTGTAAAGAATTATAAGTTTAATACGTTAAGAGGAATTTTAGGCGGCGATACAATTGGTTGTTTATCGATATACGAGTACGAAAATTATTGATTCATTCCATTTTGGCTTAATTTAATGATATTTGGAGTAATAACTTCATGCGACGTAATTTCATAACCTCGACGGTACTTTTCAACGCGACATTCGTTACGACTTTAAATTTATGTAAACTTTTCTTCGAAGCCTTTACCCTAGTTTGACTTTTGGCTACTGGGTAGTGCTTTTGTCCAATATTCTTTAACATTTGAAAAATATGCTCGTTAATGTGAAAGCGGTATCGATAGGCCTGAGGGCACGGACTAGAGGAACTTCCTTCGGTATGTGCGGCCAGTGTGAGCCTCTTTCTGGCTCCCTGATTGAGTAACCCGTTCTCCATGCCGAACTTAACTTAAAAGATTTCCTCAAGTACTTGAACGGTTGATAAATTTTACTTGAAAAAATTTCAACTTTAGAAAAGATTTTTTGAAAAGTACATCATCTTTCCGATGCTACACGCTTCCGTTCTGAACACATCTCTGATATTTTCGTACAAGCATTTATATTTCATTTCCTGTGCTCCGATTGCCATCTCGTTTGGTTTTCATCGTATAAATCATGCCAATTGCTGTACATCAAGGATTCCCCTGAGGAGGATACAACTGTAGTGTACATATTAGGGCTTCTAGGGAAAATGTTAGGCTGCAACTATAGGTTAGGAAAGTCTTCTTTTGTTGCAATAGATTTTTAAATTATTTGTTGCCAACCAATTTTTCACCGCTGTTTTGATTTTCAGCACCTTTGACTTTCTTTGTCAACTTTTATCTTGGTTTATGACTTTATTTCCAAACTTGCTATTTCCATGCGCAGGGGATCTTGTGTGGGAGCACACTTTGTGCATATATTCTCCGTTTTCTCAGTTCCGTACTAAATGGTGCCTTGTTCCTTCTTGTCTTTGGATAACACCTTTTTGTGATTAGGGAGGCTTAGTCTAACTTATAATCTTTTTCATCTATGTTAAATTGCTTCCGTTCTGAACACATTTCCGTATAACAATTTCGTATTTTATTTACGATGCTCAAATTGCCATCTCATTTTTTCTCGGATAAACCTTACTAATTGCGATCCACGAAGAATTTTCATTTATGACGCTAGTGTTGCATCGTAATTTGCACTGGCGCAGTTGACCGCATGAGCTGGTGTGCGTGCAGGTGACGCACGGCCAGAATGACCTGAAGGCTGAGGAGCAGAACATCATCTGCGGAGCGCTGGAGCTCCACCGCAAGACCGTCAAGGAAGTCATGACTCCGCTCGACGATATTTACATGCTCAACATTGAGTCCTGCCTCGACTTCAACACCATCAACGAAATCATGAAGCAAGGTCTGTTCTAATGTATCTCGAATTTCCAATCTAGCCACTCTTCCGCCAGTTTCAAAACGGTATATTGCATGCTGGTGTGTATAGTTTTTTTGTTAATTCTGTGTCGTGAGCATCCTCCCCCTTCCGAGTTGTCAGCATATTTGTTTGATGAAGTGACGTCGTCATTGATGAGCTCATAAAATATTGTCTGGTGCTGTACTCTCAGTAGGATACAACAATTGTGTCTATGGGAACACGCGCTCTCGGAAGGCAAGTGTGAGGTCCCGAGCTGGTTAGGGTGACCTCACTTTTTTAAATCATATAAATTTTTTGTTTTGTTACGGCCCATCTTTTTTCGATTTACTGCTTTTCTTTTTTTCAGTACCTTTGAATTTCTTCTTTAACTTTAATCTCGTTTGTAAACTTCTTTCGCAACTTAATGTTTCTTCGTGCAGGGGCTCTTGTGTGGGAACACATGTTTTTTTACATAGATTCCTGGTTCCCTTAACTCCGTCGAATAGTGCCTTCCTCTCCTTGGGACACCTTTTTTTGGTTTGAGATGCCTAAACTAACCAATCTATCCTAATCTTATTGTTGTGGTTTGTTCGTCACTTTTGTAACTGGTATGTTTTTTTCCAAATGATTACTTCATTTTTTTATTTAATTAGAGGGGAGAAATTTTTCATGTTGTCCGGGAGATCATGGCATCTATCAGCTCAACGAATGTTAGGTTCATAGTGGGATTTGTACGCTAATTTAAAATTTAATTTTTCAATTACAAGTTTTTGATTTTAATTTTAACAACATCGTGTTAAAACTTTGCTTTTATTGAAACTTCCTTGTAAATGGGGCGATATAATCATCTTGGACAGATAGCTCGAATGACAAAAAATTTTAAGTTTTTTCTGTGAGCGTAATGAAACTTTTATTTACTGGGCTTAGTGTTCTCATTTCGTCTTCACTTTCTAATGTAATTCACCTAGATGCTTAGTTCCGTATAATTGTAGATACATCCTTCATTGATTTGTTTTCATGACGTGTGTTGTCGGTCCTTTTATTGTAACTTTATCCTGTTGATGCACTTTTGCGTAGCAACATTACTTTCAATTTAGTTCAGGCTTGCTAGGATTCAAGCAACGTACTCTGGCTGTTATCACTTAAAATTACCGTAAACGATGAGTTCACGCGATTTGATGCTCACTTATTAGCATGTAAGACCATATTACAAGATCAAACCGTTACAAATTTTTCCGACACTCGCAATGTGATCTTATGTGTGTTTCAAGTATTCCAAAATTAATGGAATAACGCAATACATTTGTACTTGACGTTGATGATGGGTTTTTTAGCTATTTTTTCATTATTCAAGTGCTTCATTCCCTCATCAACCCATAATCCCCAATAACTTGTGGTGGGCAATTTATGAGAAATCCCATGACAAGACGTGAGTAAAAACTTCTGCTCATTATTGCGCTTGTCAAGGACGGAAAAGTTGATGCCGTATCTAGAAGAGGATACAATTATAGAGGTCGTCTGATGTCGGAACATCTCACCACGAAATTGAAGAAATGTCGGTAGAAAAAATACGAGACAAACCAAGTTACTGGTGAGTGTGCCGCAGCATTTTAGCTTCTAATCATTGTGTGTTTTTACTTTTGAAGCAATGCAGAGCTCCTAGCGTGTGTTTTTTAGTGACCTACGAACATTTTATATTCAACGTGTAGGAGCCCTCAATGCAAAACAGCAGCAGTATTAAGATGTAATCTGTTAGTGTGCTGATTCCCTGCAGTCTCTTAAAATATTTGAACCATTTTGTGGTTTTGCAGGCTATTCGCGTATCCCAGTGTACGAGAACGAGCGGACGAACGTTGTGTCGGTGTTGTTCATTAAGGACCTCGCCTTCATTGACCCTGACGACAACACGCCACTCAGGACTGTGAGCAACTACTACCAGAACCCCCTGAACTTCGTCTTCGAGGACACGACGCTCGACAGCATCTTCAAGGAGTTCAAGGAAGGTGAGCGGGTGGTAACGTTTGTCAGGGAGTGCTGCTTCAAAGAGCCTGGAGATGCAAACGAGGTGAATGGACCGCAAGTCAGCCTGTTTTTGGTTGTTCAGGCTTTCTTAATTACCGATTTATTGAAGTATCTACCATGAATAATCAAATGGTCATTTTGATTTGGGAATTATTTGTAAAGGATCTTTATTTACCGAACATTTGCCAGATTGAACCATAAACAGCAACTGTTCGAGAAGATCAAGCTTTTTTGACAACTTTTAAAAGACGTTATAATATTGACCCATTGCGACCCGAACACCAACAAATAACTCATTCTCATTAAAAGATGCATTTTTTGTTGTTTTGACTTTCTTCAAAAATAGGCTTGTAACTTAAGAGAACATTTCAGTGTACTGAGGTAGAATTGTAGCTTCTGTCAAGTGTTGACTCTTCAATGATACCCCAAAGAAGTAAACAGAACGTTCAAGATTGCATTACCAAAAGTACTGAGGGAATGCACTCACACCTCTTATAGGGATCTATGGGAATTAGCGCGCCCAGGGAGGTAACGTAAGGTCCCGAGCTTCCATTTTTTGGAAAAGGCGAGTTTTTTCGTTTCGCCACGGATCATCTTTTTATCAGTTCACTACTGTCTTATTTTTCAGCACCTATTACTTTTATCGCGTTTCGTAAACTTCCTTCCTGACTTGCTGTTTCCATACGCAGGGTTCTTGTGTGGAAATACACCTTGTGTATAGATTGCCCGTTCTCTAACTCCAAATTAAATGGTGCTTTCATCCTTCCTGTCTTTGAAACACATTGGTTGTGGTTTGAATGGCTTAAACAAACTTATAATCTAATCTGTGAGCCTACTGTAGAGTAGGTTTTCACTTGCACCAGGCATTTTAAATTTTTTGTTTGTGTTTTACCGTACTTTGTTTTTATGTTCATCAGTGTTTATTAGATTAAGTTTGCTCTGTGGCGAGTCAACGGCTGGAGAGGTGAGTGCCTTACTGGTTTAGTTCGTAATGTATTGAACTTATTGCTTAGCTCTTGTGTCTTATTCAATTTCAGTTAGAAATCCCAGTTAATTGGGGAATAGTGTAAGGAGTATTTTTGAATTGAAAATTCAGAAATTCATGATTTTAGGGAAATCCAATTTTTTGAGGCATATTCAGACAATTTGTGAATGTGTCAATTGCGAGTTGAGATGGTGGAAGGGTTTTTCAAACTCTGCTTTTGCAAGAAGAGGTTCTATCACATTGTTCGATAATGCCTCCTTTCAGGAGGCATAGGATAGGGAATAAAGTTAGATTAGTTAGGTTTGTCTATCCTATGTTGTGGGGACTGGCGCCCCTAGGGTAGATCATGTTAGGCTATCTCAGCTATAGATAGGCCTTCTGGATTTTTATCTTTCGTGTCCACTTAGCTTCTTTCAGCTATCTTGTCTTCTTGCCTGTCTCTTTTCTTTGCGTTCTCTTTTCCTTCTATGCACTGGGTATTCTTTACGAATAGATCGCATAGATGGCCAGTTTTCACTGTCCTCACTAAATGGTCACTTCGTTTTTCTCTCTTGATAGCGCCTTTGTTGTAGGAATCTCGAACTAAATAATGTATAATGATGATGGGAATAACTTGTAAAACATTTAAAGTTTCATCTTATTTTACCGTACAAGCACTTTGACTCGCAGATAAACCTGGGGGCTGGTGCTCAAACCGATTCTTTTTGGGGCTATATGTAACCTGTATATTGTCAAAATTAACTAAAATTTCAAGTCTCCAGGATGCTCTCATTTGCAGTGCATACCTTATAGTTAGATTTAGTCTGTTCCAAGTATCCTTGGGTTGGATTTTTAAAAATTTACACAGCCGTACAGCCGACAGCGTTGGCTTTGAAGAACTTACGGTCCCAGCTGTACTACGTCTACGACTGAAATGGTTTGAAAATTTGGCTCAATAATAGTTACTCAGTTGCATTGCGGACGTATGTTCCGTTTAAAGACGAAGTCCACTTAGTTTCTCATGCTGTTGTGCACTTGGTCACACAGGTAACAAGGGTCACATGGCGCTGGTGCAGGAGATTAACAACGAGGGAGACTGCGACCCCTTCTACGAGGTCGTCGGACTGGTCACGCTTGAGGATGTTATTGAGGAGCTCATCCAGGAAGAAATTGTCGATGAGACTGATGTTGTCAGTGAGTATAAACATATCAGGTTATATTTCAGGCGTCAGGTACTTTTTTCGTGTTACCTAAAAGTCAACTTTTTTCACGTACTAAGATGAAATGAGACTTAATTTAGTTATGATCTCATGAGGTCATTTTCGTTCATTAAAAACACGCTGTTTGCTTTAGCCAAGTTAAATTTTCAGTGAGTAAATAAATCATATCAAAAGTCTTGAATTGTTTTGAAAATGATGTGAATTATGATCACGAAATTCGGTTACATGACCAAAATTCAAGGGTCATTTTTTCAAAGAGTATACAAAAAAGGTTACTTTGCTGTTACCCTCTCCAGTTCCGGATTACACATTAAAATACAATTCGTTGGACTTGAACACTAGCACGCCCTGCCGGCTGTGATCATGTGGAGCCTAACAAATATTTGATGTCAGTACCCCCATTTAGTCGAAACGCTCGTCTTCTGTTCCACTTCTGCTTGTGCAAAATGCTGAGGTAAAGGTGACAACGTCATTCAGTGATTTCTTCCGTGCCAGTTTTCTTATTTTAATACGATTTACAGAGCAAAATTGGTTACTTCACCTTGATATTTTTCTTGCATTTTCCTGATTTGTCATATTTGCATTGCTTTTGTAGAAGCACAAGAAAAATATTTTAAAAACGCTCTAATACAATCACTAAATTTCTACATTTTCTGGCCATTTGGCAAAGCCTTAGGCAATTTTGGTATGATATATAAGGCCTTGTGTTACATCGCCGAGACTTTTGAAGCGGCAACAGTAATCAATCGTTTTTGTTTTGGCCCTTACTGTGAAAGACGTGCCGTGAAGACGTAGGTGTATGCGACAGTAAGCGAGTGTGGGATGTGTGACTCTGAGAGGGGCAGAATCTGATTCTTGTTGGGTGGCTACTCCTTTTCGGTGGCAGGAATAGGCCTTGGTATATTGATGGACAATTAAAAGGAAAGCCCAGAGAACCAACAGTTTCAGTGATACTCTTACGTTGCATCGCAACAAAGTGTTACAGCGTGTTCTAATGCTGCGGCGTTCCGAAGCTTCTGTCATGTGTTAATGCTTCAGCTATGAGCGAATAGTTCTGTGGTACGGTGGTGCTGTAGCAGTAGAGTGCCAGCAACAGAGATGGAACCAATAGCACTGTGGTTTAGTGTAGCTACAGGGTTACTGCGACGTGTTGTGCTACTGCTTGATCTGTCCACATTACATGGAGCTAATATTACTGCATTGTGTTAATGCTTCCCGTGTTGCAGTGGACAACAAGTCGAAGCGCCGCCGCACCAAAGTTGGCCGGCGCGACTTCACTGAGTTTTCGAGCAACCCTCAGACCGCAGGACATCGCAAGCTGCAGGTGTCCCCGCAGCTGCAGGTCGCCTGCTACCAGTACCTGCGCACCAGTGAGTCTCGAGTGCAATAGAAGTGACAACAGAAACGAGTCAAGTGGCCCATTCTTGAGTTGTCCCCAAGTCTCGTGCCGTCAGTCACCAGGTTATGCCGAGTTTTTCACGGTCACTAGATAATATCTTGCTAGTGCATGTTCCTTTCTTGCTACAAGTACAAAGATAGCTCCCTACCTATTTGTTCACTCACAAGTCTCGATCAGTATTCATTCTCAATGATAATGTTATGGCTGTTTGTTGCAGGACTATTTGTTCATTTAGTTTGTAACAACACACTTTCACTCTAAGTCGTTCTTGCATCCGTGAAGCTCCTCTGAGGGACACAACTATTGTATCTATGGGAATTAGCGCTCCCAGAGGGAACATGTAATGTCCCGAGCTGAAGGTTTGGTAGGCCTTCATGTTGTTGAAATAGAATACATTTTTCTGCCTTTGTTACGGACCATCTTTTTTCGGTTCACTGCTGTCCTATTCAGCAGCACCTACTACTTCTTACTTCAACTTTTATCTTGTTTCCTATACTTCTTTCTCAACTCATTGTTTCATTGCACCTTGTGCAAAGATTCCGCATTCTCTCAAGTCCATACTTAATGATGCCTTCCTCTCTTTGAAACGCCTTTGTTATGGTTAGGGAGGCTTAAACTACCATCTAATAATTTTAATCCATCCGTGAAGTACCAAATGTATATACTGTGCGTGGCTTAATTAATTTATTTGTAGTAGCTTAAAGTAGTAATGAGTATCTGTCATCTTTATCGTCTGTTTGCCTTCATTTTCGGTTCAAGCTGCATTTCATAGTTTGTAAAATCTCTTGACAGTGAACGTTATCAACTTGACTTGATAATTTTCAGCATGAGACGAACATATTATTTCACTCTCTTGTGGATTTGTGTAAACATCGATAGTTAAGATTGCTTTTAAACTTCAATTGCAACACGTTGAGACGCTTTAACTTTTTAAGGTCTGGAGCCGTTCAAAGAGGCGATGCTGTCGGAGAGCATCCTTAAGCGTCTCGTGAACCAGGACATCATGCACTGCATCAAAGTCAAAGATCCTTCCAACAAGGAGGACTCGAGCACTTTCATCTACACCCAGGTGGGGAGCATCTCTTTTTAACTGAATTGTTTTCTCGATTTATTATTTTTCGTGGTTGATGGGTTTCAGTATTCATTAAGTATTTATTCGATCTCATTTTTTTGTAAGCAACCATCAACGTTGTAACCTCAGATCTCTTTCTTTTCTGGTCAATCTTTTAAATCCCTGCTGTATTGAGGCATGATCTTTTGTATCAAATTATCAATCGAAAACGTGTGAAGCACACATTTTCTTCATTTGACTGCGCGCTATCAAATATTCTAATCGAGCTGTAATAATATTCCATTTCTTGGTAAAGATTTACTGACACGTTAGCAACCCCCATCCGTCTAAGGGATTATTATTTTTAATGATTAAATATTAACATGATAATTTCAATGAACATGGAACGTGAAAGTTGGTCCTCGGCAATGGTAAGGGTTAGCGTGGCCAAACCACATGAACAAAAGTAATCCATCTAATATAATCAACGCTGTTCAAACGTAATAAAATAGTATTGATAACTTTAGCTATTCCCAAAAAAATAATAATAACTTTAGCTATTAAGGGGTTCATTTCACTATCGTAGTTGTCATTATTTATTCATTCTTTGTGTCTTTTTCTTGACCCAAAATGTCTGATGAATCGCTATTAATTCTTTACTTCGCTGTGTAAGAAATCCGTTTGGCTGAACACAATATACTTAGAGAGGTTAGCAGACCAGGTTATATTGTTCGGAATGCTCAACTTAGATACTGAGGTATCCGGTTTGTAGACGAGTTTTACGTAATGAGGTCAGTATACTAGAAACTCGTGAGCGCGATTAGTAACCATGGCGGATGTGAAGCTCTCTAAATTAGTCGATAACACAAGTATTAAAAGGGAAGGGAGTTTGCCATGATTCGTAAATGATTTATGACACATCGAAGATTCGTTAACTTGCCATTAGCAAAATTCAAGGCTTTGATTAAGGAGATGGCACTCCTGGTCGCTGAAGCCGGAGACGCTTAGGATGAACAGGCTTTATCTGTAATCGCATCTTTAATTGCCTATCTCTAGTGAAGGAAGCGGGCCTCCGCCTTCTCTGAGTGAGTGCAGCAACAGGATACCAACGAATGATAAGAAAAATACCATTTGAAATATTCAGCGGAAAACTTTTCCTAACTTCCTTAAATTAATTCGACAAATAGTCTCTACAAGGAAACGCAACAGCTGACTTAGTGTGAGTAGCAAAACAAGAAATAAATATTGATTGAAATTCCTGGCATTTGGAAAAAAGCTTACGGATGGGTTGTATCGTTGTTTCGTGGCCATTCTGTGACACAGATGGAATAAGTGGTAGTTCGAGGGCAGAGATATATAGATGCTTTGAGACCCACAGTGGCGATAATAATTTCTTATATCTTCAGCCCGGTTTTTTTGGAACTTAATAATGGAATGATGCACTGGCCAGTCGTATCTCCAGGTTTCTTGCTTTTTTTTGAATTGTAGATCGCTGGTAGGTATGAAGAATCGTAACGTATTAAAAACACAAGTGGAACATGTTTAATAATTAAAAAGTGATTAGGGGCTTTGTGTGATGCGGGAACATTCATTGAACGAGAATATAGCGCACAATTTTTCGATCGCCCATGTATCCTGCCGACAATGATCAACCAGTATAGCAGCTGATTGCCTTCAGTGTGTGAAATGAACTGTTTTTTCTGGGTTCGACCAAAGATGTTCTTTGGCATCGATGTCAGCCTGCGTTTGATGTTATTCATGAAAGCTCTGATACATGGTGTCCGGATATTCGTTGTGCACTTTTCTGGTTTAATCGGGCAGTTTTTAAAGGAGACGATATTTCTTCGAGATGTATCGGGGATTACTTCGATCAGTCAGGCTTTTTCAATAAAAATAGCACTTTTTCGAGCAGCATTCAACAACCAAATAAGTAGCATCCAAGCTTGTAGCAATACTGAAAAGATTATAATCAACTTTTTTCGAAATTGTCATTCCTATTTATCTCTTCCTGTCTAGAAAGAACCAAATTTATTATTAAAATATAATTCGATTGCAGCTTTCCGTATATTCTATATTCCAATTTGATATTTGGTTGCATGATATTGGCATGTGGTCAAAATTCTGCGCTGGTATAGTTTTTGATTTATTTATTGGAACCTTGAGCTCCGGCCATTGAGTAGCTCTTGATTTATCGTTCCGCTCAACACTTGTTTACATGGCTCACTTGTTTGCTCGCCTTCATCATGCTTTCTCGTGAGCTCTGAGGAGTAGTCAAGTTAATGAGTTGAGAGCGATATCGTGAGGTTCATGGTGCTTCTATTTGCATCATTTCATTTTCGTTGTTCATTTTAATCTATTCATGACTCGGGTCATAATCACTGAATAAGAATGATATGGAATTCACTTTTACCTTCCCTCATGCATCGTCTCTTTCACTCGTGCAGTCATGAAATGTAAGACAATTGATTTGTCCTGGTTTTGCGTTGACAGTGTTATTGTTGTCGACCCGTAGGGCAAAGCAGTGGACTACTTTGTGCTGATCCTAGAAGGCCACGTTGAGGTGACCATTGGCAAGGAGAACCTGACGTTCGAGAGCGGCCCCTTCACCTACTTCGGTAACGCTGCGCTCTGCACGCTTCCCAACGTGGGTGAGTTGCCTCCCTTATTTCCCCGGATTGCTTCTCAGCTCATGACATGCGCTAATAGAAATGATGATGCTTACGTTACGCAAGTGATGATGTTGCAGTTGCGAAATTTTTCGTTTTCTTCACGAGTTAATTTTCACTTTCTCATGTGTTGCGACAAAGACTCGTGCGTTTTTGTTCTATAAAGGTGAAATGGTCTTAGGTCGTAGGCTCATCTCATCAAGAGATATCATTAGCCTTTCATTTTCTTGTCTTAGGCTAGAGTCAAGCCCTTATACTTTCTAGCAAACTTTAGGGCAAGAGCTCTTTTCCAGTTGGTTTGATTAGGGCTTACACATAGTATGAGACTTGAATGTTGCAATGTAAACAAACCGTTCATTTGCTTCCGGAGAGGAAGGCGACCATTGGCTGTTCATAAAGGATATACTGTAGATATTCATGTCACAGCCTTTGTCATTTTTAATGAATAAAATACTCCATCGAAAACAATCTCATTCTCTGTTGGTACGCTCTGTAACGGAAACTGGGTCATTATTGCTTTTCTATAGGATTGAGTCTGCCCTATTAAATAGGAAACACTTACTTATAATACAAATAAAAAACAGTATGAAAAGCATGACCGTCATAGATAGTTTATTAAAGATTAAATTATTAATACTTTAATTACCCTTCAAGAAGGAGCTCTGTGGGTGTTTATCTCTCAGCTTATTTTGAAGAATTAGTGTTCCTCAGGGAGATGTAGGATACCTGAGTTTCACTCACAAGGTATGCTGATAATATCTGTCCTCGTCAGTGTGCCCTGTAGAATTAACGTTCTTCATGGGTGGTCCTCAGCGTCCGTTGTAGGTATAGATTTGGTAAGTAGGACTTATTTTTCATACTCCTTCATCTCTCTCGCGGGAGAGGCAACTTATCGTGCAAGCGACTTCCTGCACGAGTATCTTTGTCTCTTCTTCTTTTTTCTCGTTTAATTTTTGAGTCATTTTTAAATTTTCTGTTTTCTTTCTGTTTGTTTGTTTTTTGTCAGCTTTGCGAGGTGTCTCAACCGAGACACGCAAATTTTGCTCCATTGTTGAGCCCTAAACCTTGATAATATTAAAAAATCATAACATGACTGTGATTATTGACTTAGGTATCGCACTAACATTAACGCCTGGTTACCCTATTGTATGAAAAATTACAGGAGGTGAGTCCTCATCTGCGTGCACGCAGCTGAGCCGCAGCAGCGGAATGCTGGCCAGCTCCGTGCAGTCGCTTGACACAGCCAAGTTCTCCTTCACGCCTGACTACTCCGTGCGCGCCATCACCGAGGTATCGCCCATGTACTAAAAGACCATGCTAAGATAATAGAGTTTTTTGTGATTATTCAACCCTAGAGTTAATTGGGAGGTTTTTGTTTAGTGATATTTTATCGCCAGCTTCAATACGACACCAGGAGTTTGCAGAATCTTTTAAATTGAACGAGGTTATTTTTTGAAATAGTTCTCTGTGTCTGAAATTATAGCAGCTGCCGCGTCGGAAGTGTTGACGATATTCGCTACATTCCTCTCGAAATTTGGCGGCACACAGATTTCTTTTTATTGCCATCAAGCGTGCTATTGTTTGTTTCATCTCTTTTGATCAGTTAACTCGTTGAAATATGAGAGAACCTAACATCTTCGCTGCTGAAACTGATCATGGAGGATTTCCAAGCAGGTGCAGTAAATAAGATAAACTTTGAACGTACTGTGCGTGTGCAGGTTATCTTCATGAAGTTGCGGCGGTCCCAGTACGTCGCTGCTCGTCGCGCCTTCCTGCTTGAGAAGAGCCAAAAAGAGGGCATTGCGGTTGACCAATTCGATTCGGAAATGGCCACGGTGAGAATTCTTCTAAAGTTTTGCCCCATAAACGTAGGTCAATAGTTGTTGGTAAAAATTTATTTGCGAGAGCGTGACACAACCTGACCAGCAAGCACTAAGGTCTGCAACATGTCAGTAGTAATGGGAATCGTCATTGCTCAGCCTAGTGCAAATATAAATTATTGGCCTTCGTTGACTTGTGTAGGGTCGGCATAATGATATACCCGTTTTAAATAGCTATAAATAGAGCACTATAAATTAGGGTGAACACCAGGACTACTATTTTACAAAATTATGTTTGCCATTTATTTACACTAACACACTTAGTTTTTCAATGTGTTTCGAAGATAATATCGTTCATACGTTTATCTTCACGAGCGATGCACTCCTGTAGTCTAGTCGTGAAGCTTTACATTGATCGGCGAATCATTAAGTTGATATCCTTGAACCTTGAATCTACGATCACGGAAATAAACCTCTATGGTTCCATCAAGGAAGAGCTGCTGTTCATCTGTCGGAGTTTTTCGGGGAGTTCTAAGAAAATTGTTCCTGGGCCGCCTTGTCTCATTAGATGGTGGCATTCCTTGAGCAGTTCGTTTACCAAACCTGTTCCGTGCGATTTCTTTCTTTGAGGATATCTGAAGACTAAAATTTTACGCGCGGGAGCCACAGACGATTGAGGTATTGAAGGACGCTGTTCTCAATGATAGTGTAGCAATACCACTGGAAATGACTTGCCGAGAAAAGCAGAGCTTCACGTCTCGATTACAGGGGTGCGTCGCTAGTGAAAGTCAATGCCTGGACAATAATAGCTTTGAAACCCATTGGAAAACAGAGTGTTTGTGTAAAAAAACGGCAAACATAGCTCTCTCAGGTGCTAAAACTAAATGTTCACATGAACTACGTTGCTCTATATAATTCTACTAAAAAGGGGTGTATTATTTTGTCGTGCCTTGCAATGCAACGCATGGCTAAATTACATCAACACTGAAAGTATTTTTATTCTGAGTTACAGATACAGGTAGATCGACATGTTAGCTGACCGTAGAGATCGCACTTGTTCATGCTTATTTCGCGGCACAACTTTCATTTTTATATCATTTCTTTTGTCATACGAATACTGCCGATCAAGCAGTATAGCCGAAAACTTTAGTATACACTGCGCTCTCTTATATCTGATTATTGAAAAAAATTCATGCGTTGTAAATGAGATTTATTATGATGTAAATACTGTAACCACCTTTTCAGTCGTTACATTGCGGAAATGTGTTAGAAAGTGGCTTACTTCAAGCGATTCAAGCTCTGTTCAAATTTAGGACTGGCAGATACAGGCTATCGTGCTAGGAGCATCATTCGTGTTGTTCATATTGATTGAATTTGAGTTGGCTTTGCATGCACTTTTTCTTAGAGGTTATCTTTTAACGTCTTCCTGTTTCTGTGTCGCGTTCGGCGGACTATGTCTCGTTCGCCCCAGATGTAACTGTTTATATAAAGGAGTATTTCTTGAAAGCAGGAGTATGTTTGCATCGCTTATTATTCGTTTAAAGTAAACTTAGAGTGACTGTTCCAGCCTATTTGTGATAATGTAACAAATAGTTCTCGTTGTTTGACTTGAAATACAAATAGTCGATGTAAATTAATGAGTTTAAGCTCGTTTGAACTGAATGAATTTGAATCGATCGTGTTTAAAGTTTGTTGTTAACTTTAAAACTGATTTTCTGTGGATTTTTAAAAATTTTGGTTAATCGTGAGGTGATCTGACTTGTTTTTGGGCCTTTTCCAGATTCAGAACGAAGATGACCATTTGGCATCTCCTGTTTGGGAAAACACGTCTCTGCCTACTCCCGGTTCAAAGGTTTGTGCTTTATTGTATTGAATAATTTTTAAGGGAAAATAAAGGTAAGCTACACTTAGCACTTGGATAATTTCATTTTAATTCAATATAGCCTTTATTTTCGCATCAATGTAACGCGTCTAGAGATCTTCGGTATTTTCGTTAGAGCAGGGTGATGGAGACAGGAGCGTCAACTACATCACTGCTGGGGTAGTATTGGGGTGTATAATTCTTCAGCGGGCTTTCGTCTAAACTCTAAATGATCACGGTGCATAAGTTTTAGGTCAGTCTTAGGGACATATGCCAAATCTCAGTTTTTCTCAACCTTTTAACGTGCTTACGGCGTGACAAGGTATGTTTAATTCCCCTATGTAAAGCAATTTTATTAAAAAAGAAAAGCGATCGTTAAATCTTTGGCTAAAGAGTCTTATCGAATGTCTTGACATTTCTGTATCTTATGTGACTACTATTTTCAATACTTGGCGGAATTTTTTTTTTAATTTAGGGTTTCAGAGGGTTTTAGAACTTTCATTATTTTATAATGTTTGTCAACTCTTTTGTCTAGCACTTTCTCTTACCGGCTTTATATCTTCTCAGAGAGATAGAACTATTGTGTCTAGGGGAACTAGCTTCTCTAGAAGACGATGTAAGGACGTGAGCTAACGGTTTGATAGGACTTATGTTGAAAAAGAGTCGGCTTTTGTTTTGTTACGCACAACCATTTTTGATTTGCTGGTGTCCTTTTTCAGTACCTTTTGTTTTCTTCACATTGCATTCTGTTTTATTAACTTCTATCAATCTTGCGGCTTCTATGCGCAGAATGTCGTGACACACCTTGTGTATAGATACCAGTTCTCTTTATTCTATTCTAAACGGTGCCTTCTTTCTTTGTTTTCTGGGGACACAGTTTGTTTTCTAGATTTTGCTTATTAAGCAATTTTAATAAAAATTTAAGGTCGAAAACAAAAAAATAATGCGAATCAACACATTCACAGTTGGTTCATTCTTTCAGTATAAGGACAAAATCATTTCGCGTCTCCGTTCTTGTCTTGTTTACAAATATAATTGTGTATCGACAAATGTCGGCTCAACAACCTGTACACATCGTGTCATGTTGAAATTTTCGATCCGGATTTTTCAATTTTAGAATAACGAAACGAATAACGAATTCAGTGTAACGAAGCTTAGAATTCTCGAATCTCTTTTTTACATACAAAGAAACCCTATCTTAATTATTTGCAAAGTGCGCATCCCTTTCTTTTAGTTGGGCAACTGTAGGTTTAATGAGCGCTCTGTTGTTCCCATTTCAATTGCATTCCACTGTGCTTTTTGTTCATTTTCTTTTTACTTGTGTTCAGCTCTAAAGTATGAGAGTCTTCTCGCAAATATTGTAGTACCAACATCTCATGTGTAATAATGTGTGCAATAATCTAGTCAATATTTTCCAATTCTTTGCAACTTTTTGGAGATCTTATAGCTGATGATGGGTCGAGGCCCGAAACGTTTGTTTTAGTATTGACCACATACAATTTTTAAACAATTTGAAGTGCTTTGGTTTTTGCCCTTAACATTTTATAATCTAATCTGTCTGGTTTTATGCAACAAATTGACATCGAGGCCAATTTTTGGCAGCTTCTGTACAAAAAGCCATTGAGTTCGCTGTGTTCATAGAGTAGCAGATAGATCAAGCGTTCAACCTGTGGGCGCTTAGGGTTGCGGTTGGCTGGCTACCTTGATGTGTGTACTGTTTTTAAACTGCACTTTAGTTCTTTTAAACTTGAGAGAGAAATGTAAATAAATATCTATTCTGGGAGTGAAATCAGCATAGTGCTAGTTGGCAGGTTTGCTTATTATCGAACCTTAGTCATTCTATTCCAAATTTTTAAAGAACAAAGTATTCAAATGAATGACTATTCCTTCTGAAACGCACGAGGAGTTTTGTAGTTGTGTTTTTCTTAATTCATCATGAAAAGACTTTCCTGTGTATGTCGAGTGCATCAAATGTGAATCTTTTAACGCTTCGCTTGAGCCGTCCCTGCTCGTGTAAGACACTGGATTTGCTGTTTTGTTGTAATTTATTAAAAACCACTTTTCTGGAAGCTGTATTAAACTACTGTAGACGTAGACAATTTAGATCATGTTGATGTTGAGTATAGCGTGATTTTGCTTTCAACACAAACTGTTACTTATTGAGGTTAAAGAAAATTAATCATTTTATACCTTGTAAAGTAAATTCTGAGAGTTGAGAGTTCAATTGAAGATCATTGATCTATGTAGATAAGAATAGGATATCGAGCACTGTTTTCAACTAACTGCGCACGCGGATGTATTTTGAAATCTATAGTGAAAATTCAAATCCACTAACGACTAAACTTATTTTTGACAGGAGTTCGTCATGAACGGAACGGCAATTCCGGCTGACGGGAAGCGTGACAACTTGGACCTGACGCTGAGTGACCGGCAGACACTCGCCCGCCAAAGCACGAGGAAGTCGCGCGGGGAGTTCGGGAGCATGCGACGCCGCCAGGTGGCCACCCCTCCTGGAGACCTGGCCCGCAGCTCGCCGGGCTCTCCCATGGTTGCCAAGCCTCCTCGCGTGGGCGGCTCGGTCATCATTGTAGGGAGCTCGGCCACCGCGGCAGGGGAATCGTCAACTGGTGTTGAGAACGGCCCTGCGGACGGGCGGGCTCGACAGAACAGCGCAAGCACCTTCGACGGGTCGAACATGGACACTGAGGAAGGTGCTGCCTCGCTGCGAACCTCACCATCTGCCGCCAGCTCGCAATTCTCACCTTTAGCGAAGGAAAACCTTCGTGAGGATGCCAGCAATGAAGGCTCCTCCGGACCACAGACCCCTAAGTCTGACGACAACCAGAACCGTCTGTCAAAGCACGAGTCTATTTCTTGAGACTTCCCTCTCGTGCGTATTGTTTTCTCGTTATGGTCTTAGGCTATCATTAGTTGTTCAATTGTTACTAGACAAAGGAATTTATTCAGATTAATTCTATCTACAAGTGAGACTAATGTGATTCACAGTTAGTTTGAAGTATTTGTGATTGGTGATAGGCGAGAATGTAGTGAACCTAGATAGATCATGTCGCTGCATCGTGCGTACTTAATTAAAAATAGAGGGATTGATTTTCATAACACTTCCCACGCTGTGTGCAGGTCGTCATAATTTGACTTTCATTGGACTTTATTTTCGTGACGATTGGCATCAATGTTTTATAAAAACTTGCGTGACTGCTCTGTTTAAATGTAATAAGCTTAGTTAATTTTGCTTTAACTAGTTTTTAACCGGTCATTGGATAAATTTTAACGTTCAAGTTCACTGTTCAATTCATTGTTGACCATCTTGAAATACACATATGTCATTTAAATTCTTTTCTTAATTCTTCTTGAACGTATGAAAAGTATTGATTAGTCAAGAAAAGCGATGGGGGCTTTTTAATTTTCTTGTGTGCGCTTAGTTTCTGAATTAGGTTGAGTGCATTTATTTTCTCCGGCAAATGCAGTGAGAAGTTTCAAAGACTCTCTAATTACTTGCGTGGCGTAAAGAACAGTTTTTTAGTCTAGCAACAATTTTGCTGCAGTTACAGTTCACTTCTCCCTTGAATAGAGATAGACTGAGCGTTTTTGAAGCGAATTCAGACGTTTGTCTTGTGTGCTTAGTGCATGTTTGGTAACTGCTCATATTTGAACGTATTATTAAAGAATTTGTATTAGTCACTGGCATCAGACATGAGCGTAGTGTTCAGAATCGAAGTTTGAGTACGGTTACATAATGAAGGCGGACCCGTCAGTTCTGCATGTAGCACGTCAGTGATGCATGCTTACGGATCAAGTCTTCCGTTCACTGATCTCAAATATTGTAGGTTCTCACAATCTCTTCCATTTCTTCTTTAGATTCTCAAAAGCAATAGTACGAGACTGGTTACTTAATGAAATTGTCGCAAAAAAATATTTACGTTCTTATTTCTGTGATCAATTTTTTTTTGTTTTTTATTTGATTGGTCGTCACAAACATCAATGTCATTTAGCCGTTATGACGTAAACGCTTTTTGTGAGCCTATATATTTCCGTTTCCGTGATGTGCAAATTGCCTATTTATTTGTACTAGTTTACGTCCACTGATATTTTGGAATAGTTGTTCTGTAAGTCGAAAACGGGGGCGCTAGTTCTTGATGGTGTCTTGTTCATTACGCTAGCTGGTACGCTAACATGGTTTAATTATGCTTTTTACTTTTAAACATTTCAGTTTTGTCTATTTTCCTTACCCTAGTTGCGTCCCAAGCTCCCTTCTATGAATAATTGTGCTTTTGTGAACTTACTTTTAAGTCTTTTGTTCGGTCACACCTCTGTTCCCTCTTTATTTACTCCTATGCATGTAACTGATGTTCCCCTCAGGGGGATACAACTATTGTATCTATGGGAATTAGCACTCCCAGGAGGAAAATGTGAGGGCCTGAGCTGAGAGTTAGGTAAACCTTTTTGTTGAAATAAAATGTTTTTTGTTATGTTAAGGACCATCTTTTTTCGGTTCACTGCTGTCCTGTTTTTTACCACCTACTACTTTTTTCTTCAACTTTGATCTTGTTTCATGAACTTCTTTCCCATCTTACTGTTTCTGTGCCCTTTCTGCATAGATTCCACGTTCCCTTATCTCCATACTAAATGGTGCCTTCTTCCTTCCTCTCTTTGGATCTCATTTGTTGAGGATAGGAAGGCTTAAACTAACTAATAATCTAATCTAAAACTGATGTTTAAGTTGTTTGAAACATAAATCCAACCTGATATATCTATTTTTCTAATTAGTATACCTCACTCCTATACATTTTTTTCTTAACGTCCACTGTTGCCGTTTCTGCCCTGCTTCGAGTGAAATGTTGGGAGAAAATCACGGTAATGCTAAAAACTTTCTTATACTTTTATCGGACAAGAGATCCAGTCTTCGTAACTTTGGTATGAAGCTCCAAAAACGATATTGATAAAAATACTATATTACATGCATGGATGTCCGAACGTTTCTTTCGATCAAATTTCTCCATGCAGGCATGCAACATTTTAAGTTACTCAAAAATTCTTTAAAAAAGTTATAGTCCTTGACTTTCGATTCGATTTCTTTTTCGTAGATAAAACAGTAACCTTATCATGAGGGCAGTGTCGACAGACACACAATTTTTTCGGGATTTTTGAACACGCGCAGTCGCGCACTGTATGCAGTGTGATGAGAGTGTGATGGATTTTTATGAATTTTTGGACAACAAAAATCATTGCATTGCGATGCATTGTCATTTATGTTCATTCTTATTTATGTATAGAAAAAATACTTCATAATTTCTAAAAGTTTGCCTAGTTATGAGCTAGTACACTAGCCATTAATTATATTATTTGTCGTTGATAACAAATGAGAATTTCTAAATTTTTACAAGTTTTATTTTCTGTTTCTTTGACTTGCTTTATCGCTTAGAATTGATTTTTTTATTTATTTAACGTACTGTTGAAAACCCTGTGAACCACCAGCTAGAGCTAGAATAACAAGACGAATTTCGTTATGCTTGTCTCTTAGTCTACTCTTGCTACAACGCAGCACTAGTCTCGAAATCAAAGAATTGTCTATTTTCATGCTGAATTGCTACACTGTTCTGGAATTTGTCATTTTAAGTTAGTAAAACCTTTCATGCAACATAGTATACCGTTTTTTCTCTGTTGCTGGAAAGGCTGGCGCACTGCACATCGACTTCTTGCACGTTTGTCTGTGTTCTTTTTCCCACGCTTGTCGTCTCTGTGAGATGCTCGCTGTCACTGTTGAAACACTTTGAACGATAACGGTTGTAAAATACAATGTTGATCATATGGCTATCTTACGTTTTTAGGAAGCAAGTAAATAGTTATCAGCAATAAGGCAGTTTAAACCTGATTACAATGTTGATAAAAAAATACGTCAAATCATTATTTTGAAAAATTATCTCCTCTATTTCTTGAGTAGGCAAACTTAATGCGATTTAAGGAAATAACAAAATAAGAGCTCATTACGTCAAATCATTATTTTGAGAAATTATCCGCTCTGTTTCTTGAGTAGGCATACTTAATGCGATTTAAGGAAAGAACAAAATACGAGCTCATTTTACGCTGACTGGAGATGCCCGTAATGTTCTTATTACGTTTTAGTCTGCGTAGTCTCTGGGCTGGTGACAGTGTGAATTGTAAAAATGCCACCAAATTCTAACACATAATCGGAGCTCCACATGTCACTAGCCATATTAGTGGAAATGAAACAGGATTGCGATGTTGGAGTTACTTTTCCTAATTGTCGACATTTATTTTTGCAAGAGATGAAATTAGAGGTCAAATTTTTTGGTTTAATTAAATGGAATCTCTTTATTGCAGTTGTATGCAAAATAAAGCTGGTGGTTCTAAGTGGATGCGCTTTGTATAGGTTGAAATTATTCAACTTACCCGAAATATCTAAAATCGTGGGGACTGGCTCATCAATGCCGAATTGTACCGAAGGGATTTCCTCCGTACTGCGATCAGAACGAGAGCCAGAGACAAGTGTTCAATGCTTTGAGTGATTTGGCCGTCTTCGGTTAACTCTTCCTTTCTTGGCTTGGAGGAGCAGGTGCTCAGGTGTTCTTCTTAGCTTAACGGTCATTGCTGCTTGAGTCGAGAGAAAAATGCATCGTGATTGGATCAATGGGGTAGAATGCAGAAAAACTGTCCTTGAATGCAAATGAGTGCTTTATGTTCGCTTCTAGCGGCGACCACGGATTTAGAGGAAAGGTCGTACGTGTTTACTTCTAAAGTAACGATATTTGGTAGCTTATTTGGTTTGTAATAATTTTTGTATGATGAATATTGTCTTTCCTGAGGTTTTCCCAGAGGAGAAATGCCGTTGCATTTTATTTTAAGAATGGATAAATAGGATTCATAGCCTTCTCGCATCGGAGGTCATTTGCTATGGACTTATGCTCAAAAGCCTTCAATTAATATCGCTCTCGAATCCTGTAGCTTAGCGTTGACCTTTTCAACGAAGGGATCAGACATAAGTAACTTAAACGTTTTGATTAGCGTTGTCGTACATTAGACCACGTAGTCCTCAGTGATGTAAATTAAGGTGGAGCTTTAAGACGTGATAAATTTGATCTCGATGATCATGCTGCCTATTTTGCCGTCTGTGCCAACTGAAATACAAAAATCTAATACCATTTAAGAGATTCTTAAATCATACTTTTTTATCCTGATGATCGTTTTACTTTTCGTTTATGATTGTTACACAATTTTTTTTTATCAAAACTTAGTAATAGAAATCAATTTTAACACGTTTCCTGCGAAGGAAGCCACCGGTGGTTACTGAGGGAATTTTCATAATGCTGCTGACCGACGTACAGTCAAAAACACATGTTTTATAAATACTAAATGAAAACTAAATGAAGGCACCATCTAGATAATGTTAGCTATTTTCAAAATTTCTCACTACAGTTGACTTTAAATTTTAATTGAGTATTGGACTTCCGTTTAACCCATCACAGGACACGCGTTAAAGATACTAGAGCCTTCGCTAATCTTTCCAGCTTTACTGTGGAAGTTTGCACACAAAAGCCATGAAGCCAAAAGTTGAATTTGTCTGTCTGCTTTTGTGATGGGAAATACGTTTGACTAACAGCTGTCTCTTTTCATTGAATGTATTTTTCAAAGTGTCTCGCACTCATTTTATTTATTAGAGGTAAAGCTCAATTTTGGATGAAACATTCGCTCGCTGGTAATGTGAACGAAAAATTATCAATTGCCAACAGTTCTTCCTTTCTTGAGATATGAAAATTCTTTATTTTTCCACAACCTTATTCACATTCGAATTTGGTTTGGTCTCAGTGATCATTCTTTTTCCACTAATTTTTTTAATTCTATTAACTATTAAACAGGTCGAGAACAATGCTTCGTAAATGTTACCAACATTTGCTTGCCATTCTCGTCACTTAATCTCTTTCCGTCTATGTGGTTACTCTCAACGTTAAATTTCTCCTTCGTAGGATGTGTGTGGAAAGAGACACTCTGTTTACATCTCTTCTGCTAATAGAAAATTACGCTGTCACAAAAATTTTATACGTTTTGACTCTGCCTGGCATATTAGTGATATTACCACTCCTCAAATGTGAACCTAGTATGCGATTTCAGATGATTGGAGATGTATCGAAATTGTTCATCCCTAGGCGCTACTCTTTACACATTATTTAAATTATCCATCTTTGTTCGGTCTACGTTCTACTATTGACAAGAAGTATTGAGCTAAATTACTCCCACTTGATGTTTGTGGAAGAATTATTATTTTTTTTTTTATCTCCAGTATTGCACATTCCAACCAGGTTGCCTCACGAATGTAACGTATCGATAGCACATTAGAATATAGATTGGATTTTTGAGATTTTCTCGGCAGAGAGATGAACATTGTTACTCTAGTTGGCTCATTTTGATTTGTATGTTGTTTGTCGCGACACGTTTAGCTGCACTTGTTGCAGAAAGCTTTTGAAGCTTACTTTGGATTGGACGTTCGATGGGCCTTGATGTCCTTCCGTCTTCTCATTCTCCGTCGATCCTCGCGATGATGCTCTGTTTGTATTGAAGGGAATTAGCGCTCCCACTAGCAGGATTTGAGATTTTGTGCTGAAGATTAGGTAGCCCTTTTGTTGAAATAAGAAATGTTTGTTTTGTCATCTTACGAAACATCTTTTCTCAGTTGTCTTCTGTCCACTTTTCAGCATCTCTTACTTTTTTTCAACTTTCATTTTGTTTCATAAACTATTTTTGATCGTACTATTTCCATGCGCGAGGGATCTTGTGTGAGAGCATTCTTCGTGCAAAGATTCAATATTCACTTAAACTCAGTATGAAATTATGCTTTCTTCTTTTCTTTCTTTGGAACACATTCTATTTGGTTAGTGAAGATTATACTATCTTATTATCTGATCTTCGTCGTGGAAATTCATCTCGGTCTTCGCCTCATTTCATTCATTCTTCGTTTTGACTTTTTCTGCAGTCATGACTGACCACTTGCGTTAAGAAGTCTGCACTGCTGAAAAGTCAACCGCTCACCAGATGAGGATAAACTTTTCTATAGTGGTGATGCTTTGCTTCTTGCTCTAGGCATTTCCAGGCAAGTTTGCGACTGTGAAAAACAGAAAGGCTTGATAGTTTCAGTGGAGATCATACCTATGTATTTAACTGGTGTTAGTGTGTTTTAAGTTAAAGATGCAGTTGTAGACTTTGAAGGTTATATCAGTTGTACGAATGAAGTGTATTTAGTGTAATATGTCGCTATCCAAAAAGGGTCTTTTGTTCAGGTTTGTTTGCATATGTTTTGTATTGTGTAATGTTACGAGGGCGGTGGGAATTAGTTACTTTCCAGGTACGCTCGCTTTTTTTATTGACGACTGTGGTTGACAGAATTAATCGGGCCCCTTAATTTTGCACTCCTACGGAACCGCGTGAAATCGACCAGTTTATGGAATCGACGCTGATAAACTCTGGTGGTTGCTTTTATCCAGAGGCGACTATGCTTCAACTTGAATGATTTGAATTATCACATTAATCAAATTTGAACTCTGACAATATCAGAGTATAAATTTGTTACGGTGATTGGCCTTGATTAAATTTAGTAGCTTTCTGTTATTCTGATCAATCAATTTTTCCTTTACTATTTTCTGAGTAAAGAATCAAGATCCTGCAAATCGTACGCCTTCGTCCCCTCAGGGGGATACAGCTTTTGTGAATATGGGAATTAGCGCTCCCAGGAGGATTATGTGAGGTCCCGAGCTAAAGATTGGTAGGCCTTCTTTTTGTTGAAATAAAATAGGTTTTTGTTCTGTTACGGACCACCTTTTTTCGGTTCACTGCTGTCCTTTTTTCCCTCAGGGGGATACAACTATTGTATCTATGGGAATTAGCGCTCCCAAGAGGACAATGAGAGGGCCCGAGCTAAAGGTTAGGTAGGCTTTCTTTTTTGTTAAAATAACATAGGTTTTTGTTTTGTTACGGACCAACTTTTTTCGGTTCACTGCTGTCCTGTTTTTCAACACCTACTACTTTCTTCTTCAACTTTGATCTTGTTTCATGAACTTCTTTCTCATCTTACTGTTTCTATGCCCATTTCTGCATAGATTCCACGTTCCCTTAACTCCATACTAAATGGTATCTTCTTCCTTCCTCTCTTTGGATCTCATTTGTTGAGGATAGGGAGGCTTAAACTAACTAATAATCTAATCTAATGTGGTGTCCTGTTTTTCACCACCTACTACTTTCTTCTTTAACTTTTTCTTGTTTCATGAACTTCTTTCTTACCTTACTGTTTCTATGCACCATGTGCATAGATTCCGCATTCTCTCAACTCTATACTAAATAATGCCTTCATCCTTCCTCTCTTTGAACACCTTTGTCGTGGTAAAGGGAGGCTAAAACTATCTCATAATCAGTGTTCGGCATGCCTTATCAATCTGAATGCACTACGAATGTGAGTGGTCTTCTCTCCATTAGTCCATGCGAACTTATTCATTGTCAAGTCGTATGGATGTTGGCGATGGGTTGTGCAACTGTTGACCGATATCTCCAGCCCGTATGCTAAAACGTTACTTAGGGCAATATATCTTTAGCAACTAACATTTTTAGCATCATCGGTATAGTTCTGGTAAAGTTCGAATGAACAATCCTTTTTAGAACTTGGGAATTTGCTTTGTGCCATATTTACGGGACTTTGTACGCGGAATAATTACTTTTTTTATACCAGTGAAGTCGGTGTACATTGAAGCGAGTAATACAGAAGATATTTAAATCATTACGCTGTGGGGTCTTTCGAATATTGGAAATGAAATACATTTTGAGAGATATCTGCGCAAGCATGTTCATATTAATAGTTTTCTTGTAAGGTAACTTTCCTATTGCTTTGAAAATCAATTAAGATCTATCTGACGAGTTACGATGATTAAACTGAGGTAAAAATTTTACAAAGTCAAATCCAAATATTTAGACGTCAATGTCAAAATGATTGTTTTTTGGTTTCCCATAAAGCCATTAATGTTTTTAGAAAGTACGAGGGCCTTAAATGGAGATTTTGATGGTTGAATAACTGACGCTTGTGCAGAATTAAAATCAATTTGAGAAGCATCTTTCAATCATTTCCTGCAGTCGACACAAATCTAAAATAAATTTATGATCGTATTAGCTATTGATAAAATAATGTGTAATTGAGCTAATATTCTGAAATTTTCGGTCGAATAACATCATGTGGCTTAAACGGCCTTCATCATGGAACGTGTGAGGTGAACAACCTTTGTCAACAGTCGTACTGTATCTGTCCCAATAATTGTGTATTTTTATCTTTGCGTTCTGTGTCTACATCTTAAGATAAAAATCTAAATGTGATGGTTAGAGTCAAAGCTCTTAAGCTGTTGGAAAGATATTTTGAAGTTGATATTCAATACTGGATGTTTCTTCATTTTCGTGTGACATAGTGGCTCGCTACCTCGATTGTGCTTGACGCGAACGAAACTATTCCGCTGCAATGCATTTATGTTTTTTGAGTTTTTTACAAACCTGCCAGGTTTTAACTGTAAATTGATGCGAGTGCGTTCCGATTTGTATTTTTGAGAGTAGAACTTTAGACAAAATGTACCTACCGTGACATGTAGCCAGGGTAAGTGGAACGTGCATTGATCTTGGTGGATCGTGTTCTCATAAGCACCATTATACTTAATGTTGCTGCAAGAGTGGTAGTCTGCTAAAAACTTCCAACAACTATTATGTGATGTGCTTTCAACGTCTGTTAGTGTGGCGCTATTACTATTAATTTAATGTAATTGCAAAGTAACGAACATTGTTGCGTTTTTTCCCTGTACTGCGCTTGCACATCATTCTTGGTTCATCTGTTCATTCGAACCTTTGAAACTGTAAATTATGGGCCCTCATCACAGTTTTTATCGCATAGATTGTACCAGGAATCTGTACACCGAGCTTTTGTCTTTCATGGATTGATCGATTTATGTGCCTTGCAAGAGACCCAGCTAGATTCCCGCCAAATCTATGAACGGAGCTGACCCTGTGAACTAGTGTAAGCTCTTAAACAAGCTTATTTGCTCATTATAGAAGGAATTAGTCTTTCAAAAATCTTTTTCGATATTTTTTGCTATCCTCTTGTCTACCACAAGGTACTGCTGATGTCTTGTAAATTGTTTCATGCGATTAATGTTCTCATCGCTCGTTCATCAACCGAATTGAGAAGCGTTTTGGGTGTCTCGAATATTATAATTGTTGTGTTATGATTATGCTACACTGTGTTTAAATCCGTTCACTTTTACTACGTCTGTGACGTACGGAATGGGATTATATGAATGTAGTTCGATGTAAAAATTGCAATGTGAAGAAAAATTCCGTTCTAAGAGCGTCACGTTTCACTTTAACGAGACAAATTCGTGATCGATTCCTGTTTTATTGTTTTGACGCATCCCTGTTGCTTGACTTAGTGCTGTAAATTGATGCGCTCTGAAAACCTTCAATGTGAAAGAACAAATTTCTTCTTTTGATATTTCAGGACTTTCATGGACGCCATTGAGAGGCGCTGCTTATTTTTGATATTGAGCAAACTTTGATGTCATAGAAATATGGGGTAGAATTTGAAATTCTAATGTTTCCTGCTTGGCATGGCCGACTACGCAAGCTATTATAACATTTTTGGATTTGTGAAGTCATCATGCGTTAATAATGAATAATTTGTAATAATTTTAACACTGCTAATTACTCAATCAGATACTATACTTCAGTTCTGAGTGTAAGGTTGTAGATGTTTCGACATAACATTCATTTTTCAAGAAGATGAATTTCAAATGTGAATTCCTTCTTTATCGTTGAATGTTTTTCTATATGTAACGATCGCAAGGAAGTTCACTGAGATGTTCATTTCTTATTATTTTATAGAGCAGAGCTTTTGGATTTCGATCGTTTCCATTTCAAATGGAAAACTTTCTTCGATTTATCCTATGAATTTCCACAATCAACTTGTTAACATCGCGCTTATAGTTCGCAGTTCATAGTTTACCTCTCTCCTTCCTGTTCCCTCTGCTTGTTGAAGTGTTAATTCCTGAGACTTACTGTATCTTCGAAGGTAATATTGCCAGTAGAATTGAAAATAGAACCAACATAATTCGTACTAGTATGAGTAAAACAGTCAACTTCAATCCAAAAGTAGTTTTTTTTCCTGTTATTCCATCAAAAGGCAAAATTGAGCAAGTTCTCCCTCCCGTGGTCAAGTGATATAGACTTGAGGTTATTTAGAGATAAGGATAGTGAGCTAAACTTGAGAGGTAAGCCTGTAATGCCAGTCTTTCCTGGTCAAAAGGTTTAGGAAATGCGCCTTCCCCAGCGACACCCAAATGCTAACCGCGCTGTGAGCAACATTGTTGGAACAGGCTGTTCTGAGTTTAGTTCCGTTTTAAGGTTATTTTACTCTTATATTTCCTTTGCCGCCTCTCCCCCTACTGCCCTCATCACGAAGAGGGGTCTTGTGTGGTTGATGAGACCATGCTTTGGACCATGGCAGACAGGCTTGGGACCGAGTTCCAGACCAACTGGGATGACTACTCTAACAACCAAGTTGACAACGGACTCACAATGACATATCCCTAGATTCGATTGCGGGGTCGAAAGAGACCTAAGCCCGATCTGACGGTCTTATAGTCGTTCTCGGCAAGGCATGGCCGTTGGTCGGATAGAAAAATGGTGGCTGCTTAAACGCTTGTGGAGCGCGACAACTTGCTGTATCCGCTTGCATCTAGAGCTTTGTTTTACGTGTTCGTCGGTACTAAGTGGTACCGACAGTGAGATTCTCATTTAAGATTCAGTAAGATTTGGGTACAGTAAGATTCTCCTTGGTGGCTACCCAAAGCTAATGCCCGCTTAGAGTAGCAAATGAAATCTGAAATTTTCAATCATTAATCGTTACTAATTTTTTTCAACGTAACCTGACGGTGACGACCTCAATCTGCACCGGGACCACATGGAAGACTCACGGACGGAAGTTGAGACGAGCAGCGCTCAGTCGCCTCAACCGGAACCATGGGAAAACACATCTACGATTGGAAAACGACAGGATGAGTTAAAACTGCTGTAACGAAAATACACTTGAGCCGTATCTGCCTTCAGCCGATGAAAAAAAATCAAATGCAACACTTGACTCATAAAAAACGTATACTAGATCAGACTCAGAAAGCGAGACAATGGCAAACGTGAGAAACGTAGTCACGAATAACTAAACGCGTCACAAGGGCCTCACATTTGAAACGTTTCTAATTATAATTTGAAACTTTCTAATCTCCAAATATCAATGACGATGGTCTTCAATGGACTAGAGTCGTTAGAAAAGACCCCGAGTGACGTCGGTGTCCACAGCAAACGGCGACTCAATGAGGTGCATTCGAAACAGAATATGGTCGCCATACTACACCAAATACATTAATTTCCCGAATCTGGAAATCATCATAAGCTTCAACGGGATACAAATAGATAAAGACAGTAGAACTTAGATTAGTAAACCAAATGAAGTATCAAGAAGGGGGAAAAATTCTTAGTTAATAACTACGCAGGCTGAAACTCAAACTGAGAAACTACAGTTGTCATCTTACACCGACCCTCAATGTAGCAAAGGGAATTGTGTGCAGACGCACTTTCGGAAGATGACCTGAGAAAACAGTTGAATGACCAGGGAGTCACTGATGTCTGTCGAGTTAGAAAGAGGAAGGCTAAACGCCACGAATATGTACACACTTATTTTTGTCATGCCCATCCTTCGAACGAAATTTCTCTCACCTCCTAGCATCACGAAATCGTAGAAGTACACAAAAAAGACCTCAAGAGTGTTTCCGATGTCATGAATATGGCCATGTAGCTAAGCACTGACGAAGTAGAGCAGAGTCCTGTGTCCGATGCGGGGAAGGACATGAAAAATCTGACTACAACAATCCGTACTGCTATTATTGCCATCAGGAGAGCTTATGTGACGTGCCAAATACACGCTTGAAAAAGGAGTGCTAGCCACACGACCAAAAAAAAAGCACCTTTGCTCCCATGCTCTCAGAATGGTTCTAGAAAAACCTGAACACAACCGCCTATTTAGCACAGCTTTGCAATCTATCAAAATTCGTCAACATTTCTACGAACTTCAGGCCAGATACTGCAATAAATCAACTAACCACTACTTCTAAGCCTCCAACGAACCACTTTATCAAGCACTTAATATACTAAGGTCGCGAAAAGAAACTTCTGACGCACCAGCAACCTCTGAGCTCACTTAAGGATTCAACTTCACAGGAAGTTGTATGCAATATTACTTTGAACGAGACACAATCTTCCAATACCTGAAGCAGCCACGAGAGAACCACCAGGAAAGTCAGGGGAGAAAAAGATTACCCTATCCTAAAATAATAATTTTTCATCTACTGGCAAGGTAGAAAAAAAGAGTTCACACTGGAACTCGAGAAGTATCACAAGACCAGCTAGACGCTACTCGCCGACCATCTAATCAAAAGCAGACAAGAACAACTTGAAATGCGCCGCGACGTGAAGAAGGAAAAACCGCAAAGCACTGTCAGAAATGAGAGGTCGGGTTGCATAAAAGGATGATTTATTCCAATCAAGCCTGATACATAACATCTTGTATTATGGTTTTTCAAATGATTTATAAGTTATGACTAACACCAGGACGCAATGACGGTTTCTCCCGTAAAGCCGGTACCCATTTCCGACACCTGTGACCTGGGTAGAATGGAGTATTGTGCTAAAGTTTTCCCTTATACCCAATGTGGAAAGTCGTCCCGCAGCGTCGGGATTCGAACCCACGACACCTCGAAAAGGCGCATTCTTTAACCACTCGACTACGAAGAGCACATAAACCAATTGTCACCCTGTGATAGCGATGGCTCTGTTGACAAAGCCATCAAAAACAAACCCAATAGCCCTACGAAGGAAGTATATTAGAGGTCGCGTATCAAATCCAATGCAGTAGAATCTGAAACGAAGAAATCCCACCTCGCAGAAGGCCAACTGAATGCGCTGGTTCGGAAGAAATCAGAAAAGGATCCACAGGAAACAAGTTTTTCGTTCTCGGACTACAACCTCGAGACTGGAAACCATCTAAGCCCTTATGTTGAACTCATTTATTCAATGGAACTTGCAATCCTATGAACCAAAATTTAATGAAATTAAAACAATCCTGCATTACCATGCACCATAATGCAGAAGCCTTCAAGAAACCATGTTTCGAATCCAAGAGCGGAAAGCCCACTGACATAATTACGTCCACTGTAACTCGAGCTGATAATCACGACAGAAGTGCTTCAATCTTCATCCATCAAACAATCTCACACAAGAAACCGATTTAAACCCGAATTTGCGAGCAGAAGCCACCTAATTTTATCAAACTAAAACATGTATCTCGTGCTCGTTATACCTACTTCGCTAGGATATCATTTATGAAAATCTAGAGCCATTATTACAACATTTGCCTGTGTGATTCATAATTATGGAAGATATCAATGCCCGTAGCACCATGTGGGGAGATCATGTAGTGAACGCCCAAGGCTGACTGATGGAACGTTTGCTGCTATAACGCATATGTATAACTCAACTCAGGCCAACATACAGTACTTTCATCATCAAGCGGCAACTGCATCTGTAGTAGATCTAACCACCTGCTCTTCCACTTGCCAACCCAACTTTGAATACTCCATAATGGATGATCTACATGATAATATAGAGATCATTACCTGATCAAGTTGAGTTCAGTCAACCACTACGATCCCGAGCGCATCCCTTAATTCAGCACGAAGAGAACAGACTGGCATTCATATTGCACACAAACACTCGTCGAAAATCCTGAACAATTGAACAATACACCAGCGAAAAGACGAAAGTATTCATAAACGATGCGTGCAACATCCTCTTCTCGGCAGCGAACACTATGATACTACCTCTCACGAGTGGAATGCTTCATCGACCACTCGCACCACGGTGGAACAATGGGTGTGATAATATGAAGCGCAAGACAACACGAGCAAAATGAGCTTTATGCTAGTTCAATAACATTCCTAATATGATTCATTACAACAGAGCTCGAGCCATAAATAAGAAAGTGTTTCAATAAAAACGTGTTCAATTCTGAAAAAGCTACCTAAATCGCCTGACATCTCGGACAAGTATGATTTCCACCTGGAAAAACGGGAAAAATTTGTCTAATAAATTTACCTGCTGACGAACTACAGCAGTAAAGAATGCCGACCAACGCCTTCACAGCGATCCAACTGTAGTTACAAATCTAATTGGAAGCCTTTTGTCTTCAACGAGCAATGACGTCAGCATTAAATTTTTCCCCCACAAATGATGAGTAGAATGCCAAGAACTAAGTCATGGGAATGACCACGATATCTTCAATGTCCCGTTGAAGATGGAAGAGCTAGCTACACGTAGCTCATGAAGAAGCATCTGGACTAGACACGATTACATACACAATGGTGAAACATGCGCCTGAATCTTTCCACCTGCTCCTGCTACTTCTTCTATTCAACTACATCTTTCAACTCGGAGTTATCCGGACCAATGAGAAAGAGCTATAATAGTTCTCATCCCCAAACCTGGGAAAAGCTACCAGTACGTAAAAATTACAGACCGAAAGTCCTCACAAACTGCCTACGCAAACTACTGGAATAAGAAGTTAATGCTCAGCTCATCTTTTTCCCAGAAGTAAGCTATAAAAGTATCTGCTCACATTTCGACTTTCAACTCTTCCACAGCACGACCGACAATATTGTAACAACAGAGACAGCCATCCGTGTACCCATGCCCCAAAAACAATTTTTAGTGATCTTTTTTGGTCAGGCTAATGCATAAGATATTGCGTGAAGATACAATACAATAAACTTCCCACCTATGGTCCCAAAGGATTTCTACTTCATTTAGTCAAAAATTCTCTCTCCGATCGTAAAATTGAAGTTCGCTTTGAAAATTCAATCTTTGACGCGAAAAATGTTCTTGATGGAATACCACAAGGCACTGTGCTGAGTTACACTTGCTTCCTTATAGAAATCAATGCTATAGCAGATGACTTACCCATCGTTATCGGAAGCTCCTCGTACGTGGATGACTTCGTCTTCCACGTAAATGGCGGGGCACAGAAACGAGTCACGAGAGGGCATAAGTCAGCTGTAAAGTTGAGCTGATAGAACTAAGTTTCTACTCTTTACTGTAAAAAACTGGTCCCATGTATATATGCCACGTTCGTGGATGCGTCAAAATCGCTCCACAATTTACCCTACATGAAAAAAGCGTCAATCAAGTTCAAGATTTACCTTGGCCAGATCAAGCCTAACCTGGCGGCTCCACATTAAATAACTCCGATCGACTTGCACAAAAGCATTAAATCTTATGAAATTCCTTGCCTGCTCATCATTTGGCACTGACTAAAAGCTTTTGCTGCATCTTCATAGTCATGCTGAAACGAAAAATCGACCATACGGGTCTGCCTGTCCACACTGGGAATAGGAACCAGTCCCTTGCGCAGCTTACCCGTAAAACATTACACGTCAAAATCGTGATAAAAACATCGCTTTACTTAAAGCGACAGTAATATTATACTACCATCCAACAAAAATGATAACTTACTTTCTCCGTTCGCAAATTAACTCGAAAACATATACACTCGCGGAATTTAAAAATGTCCCACCTCACATCTTTCCTCCTGTCTTATCAATTCCCAGGCCGTTCTATTGATTGCTTTACAATAATTAAATGAAATGATGTGTTGGGTAGTGTTAGAAGTTGGGATTGAAAAAAAGGGCGGTGTGTATTGTGTTAGTTGCTAGTCCAGTGCACACAGGTGCATGCGCACATATGCACACCCATTTGCGCACATACACCCATGTACGTACACACATATATAAGTAAGCATGTTTGCAAATCCTAGCGAATAGGCGATCAAATCATAATACACACGCATACTTGAAAACTGTTGTGTTATGTCTTGAATTATAAGACAATGAGCGAGGGAGATTATTCAGCAATGGAGATACCAGGCAAATGAGATTCGTCAATGCTCATTCAGTATGTTCTGTAACTAAGAATTATTTTTGAGACGCTAGATGACGAGTTATTTTGGCTTTAAATTCTCTCGGTCTTTGAGGGATTTTAATACTCAGGGGAAGTTTGTTCCACAGTAAGGCGCCTGATATGGACAGAGCCTTCTGCCCTAAGTGAGAGGAACGATAGTTGACTACGACATTATTGTTTCTGTAAGGAATTGCTCTAAGGAAGATATAACGAGGAGAACACGTATTGGGCCCTCTGCATGAGGAGCCTTTCTTGGATAGGAATCCAGCCGAGTTTATTAAGGAGAGGGGTTACGTCATCACTTCTTTTGAAATTACCGTTGCATACTACCTTGGCTGCGAAGTTCATGCACTTTAGTAAGTCCCTTTGAAGGTATTTAGGTAAGTCTCCCCATACTAGGCTGCAGTAGTCAATGCGAGATAACACCAGGGATTGAATGGCTAATAATCTGGATTTTTCGTCTAGCATACTCTTTATACGATGGAAAAACATTAAAGTTCCATAAATTTTGTTGCAAGTATTCTCAACATGAGATTTGAAGGACATGTTTCTATCGAACCAGATACCTATATTTTTTTAACTTTTTCTGATTCTTTAATTTCATCATTTCCAACTGCAAGAGTAAGATCTGAAGTTTTGTTAATTGCATCTTTGGATCCAAAAATCATGCATTGTGTTTTATTAGCATTTAATTTGAGACCATTTCGGTCGTACCATGATTTCAGGCTAGTCAGCATAGTTTCGGCTTTAATTTGCGTCTGTGGTATTTCCGATACAGAACTTGTTATTGCAATTTGAACATCATCTGC
>JACJUY010008276.1:19267-37723 GCA_014220935.1 Platorchestia sp. MABIK | reverse complement strand
AATGTATGAAGTGACCGCCATGCCTTTGACACTCCTCCTTGTTTACATGAAATTCTTCGGACTCAAGAGAAAAGTGTTGCAGCATTGGGGGATTTGCTAAACTCTGCTGATGCTGCTGAAGTACAAGCTGTCAGGTTACACGGATTTCTGCTGAAGAAGTCCAACGACTTTCAAGATCTCTCTGGATCCCCGATGAAGAGGAAGATGAAATTCTTCAGTGTTCAATAGAGCACCTCCTAAAAAGATGGAATAAACATGGGGATTAAAAAGAAAAAGTGACCATCTTTGGGCACTGGTAGCTAGTCTATTCAGCATAAGTTTGGAGATTGAAAAAATAACTCGTCCTAATGTAGGGAAGCGTGGACAGGTCTGCTAAGTCCCTATTAGTGACCTACTACGACAGTATAGCAGCTATCCTTGTACCATAATTATTGTTCATGCAGTTGTGAAGCAATTAGTATCAACTGTAATGTAAAAATTTTGGTGAAATTGGTAGTTAAAATAATTGGTCAATATTGATTTTAGGCCTTTCATGGAAATTAAAAATTCCACTCCAAAGAATCACTAAAGGAACACATTTAAAAACATTTTACACGAATGACATTCTGCTTGCCGCTGCGTTATTTTTGAGTTATTCAACTTTTAAGTTATGTGAACGTTGTGTATAAAAGTGAAGGAACGGACATGTGAATATGCTGTAATACGGTATTAACGTAACGATGGGTGAGGTTAGGGTAGGTTATGTTAGGTTAGTTAAATAAAATAACATAAATCAAGCTAAAATGGCTTATCTTAACTTGCCCAAACCAAGGCTATATAGTTTCTCACCAAGAAGTGGGCGTGTCCCGCCAGAAAAGTGGGCGTCACCCAACTGTGCGGCGACTAAGCAACGGACCAGATAATGATATTCCTATCTGAACGTTATTATTGTCATATCTTGAAAATAACGCATCAGCGAGCAGAATGTCATTAGTGTAAAACGTTTTTAAATGTTTTCCTTCAGTGATTCTTAGGAACGGAATTTTTAATTTACGTGAAAGGCCTAAAATCAATATTGACCAAAATAACTTTATCATACCAAAGCTGATGTCTTTCGCCAAGAGACTTTGCGTAGTCCGCGTCCGTGAAATGCTGGAAGAGCCATATCAAAATTGCCGTTAATGCCATTTTTTTGCTTGAAACTTAGTTATGCTATATCTCAAGAATTGAGCATTTGCATGCATAATATTTGTGTAAAATGTCTTAAAATGTCTCCAATTAGCTAAATTTTTTAATGAAATTATGAAAGTTATTGTCAATATTGACCAGAAAAAAGAATCTGAATAGATTAATTGATAGGAGAATGAATAAAAAAATAATTTCCCATGTATAGGCAGTAAAAGAATGATTCATTACATAGCAATAAGTACAGAAAGCACAGTTGTTGGAAAATAAACATTAAACTTTATGGTATTAAAGTTGTCATTTTTTTCATCACTTATTTACTCAATAAATTTTTTTAGGTTGCAGCAAACCAGAAAATTAACTAATTTGTATTGAGATTTTTCATATTGATAGAAAATGTATAACTATCCTTGAAAGTTATTCAATAGGGACTAACAGTATTTTTGCTGCCAAAATTAATATCCTGCTTTAATTAACAAAATTTTGGCAACAAACAAAATTAATGCCCTGCCAAAATTAATGCTAGCTTCCATGAAACATTTATTTATCCATACTGAAAGCTTTTTTATTATAATTGCATTTTAAAATGGCATTTAAGCTTAGTTAATAAAGAGAAAAAAAGAGTTGTGTGCCAGCAAACTAGTTGAGTTGTGCTGCATCAGTATTGAGTGTTGTGTCACTTTGTTGATCTGTCAAGAACTTGTTAGTGTTATATTTCTTATGCAAACTCTGTACAACGTGCAAACATTAGAAAATTTAATTGGCATTGAAAAAATTTTAACAAGTTTTCTTCTCATGAGAACAAACTGTCAGAAGATATAAAAATTACCCAGGGCAGCTTTAGACATGAAAGGATTTTTTACTTGCTTATTAAAAGAGCAATGACAAACCTAGTCTCCATTGATTACAGAATTAAAGGCAGTAATTTTTTACATAACTTTTCATATGGTAGTGAATTAAGCATGTGATTGACCTAATTTGCTTAATATTTCAATCATTATTATGTCCATATTATTATCAACGAGGTTCACATTTGAGCTACAATATTTCAGTTGATCAATTATATTGCTCCCTATATCAATACTCTTTCTCTATGGCATTCTCATTTTATCAATTTTCTAGAGCAAAAACAGAGCAACATTCAGTTTGATGAGTAAAAGCAATAAAACAAAAATAGGAACTGGCAGGGGTAGTAGCATTACGTGAAGATCTTTATAAGAAAGACGCAATGGGTGGGGACAATTAGATTAGGCAAAAAAAATGGGAAAATCAGGCCTTACAAGTAAATCCAGGCAGACTCTAGCAACAGTAATTGATTTCCGGCTACTAGTCATTAGAAATTTATTAAATGACTATTTTTCAATAATATACAAACAATAACAGGCCACCTTCAGGTAATTCTTCAAAATGCACTTCAGAAATCTTATGTATGAGCTACATTCAAGAAATAACTCTCCCTTATATGTAGAAGGTAGCAAACCATGAGCATGCACATAGCGCATTTTTGGTGCTGGGGGAATTTTTTGTAATGCACAGTAGATGGCCTTCCTTTGTCAACAGAAAATCTTGTAGATCTATCTTGAATCAAGCAGCATTCATGTTAAATAAGTGAACAAATTCTTATTTATTTTCTTATTCCTATTTCTTATTTTAGTTGAGATTTGCGCAAGGTTATGAGTAACCTCTCAAGTATCCATTATGGTGAGGCTAATAGGATTTTACTTTTCTGTCAAATAGTCAAGAGTTTGAGATTTGGCATGGAGAGGTTGTGGCTTTTTTCATCATTGGAAAATGTAGCGTAAAAACAAAATAATTCCGGATGCAAGAACGTAGCCCAGCTACCTCGCCCACTGGCTTAACGTCAAATTAAGCCTTGTACAGCCCTGCTGTACAATGCTGGCAAGCACCGTACTTTTCAGTATTGCAGCCTTGCTGCTACATGGTCTCTAAATCCCCTCACAAACACTGCAACCTCGCTTCACAAGCCCAACTCACGGAACACTTTCGCATAAGGCTCCGGCCGTTAAACAGCCAACACATAAACTTTATAAACTCTCCAACTGCCAATAATCACTGAGGGGAATGTTCCCAACACACAAGCACATGAACCTCACTTGAGCACGGCCTCTCACAGACTGACACTGCTTAGGGCTAGCGCACCGACCGCACTTTCACAGCGCCCTCTCGCAGAGCAAACACCACATCTCCCCCAGCTTCTCATGAAACTCACAGCACTCATACTCATTCAAGTATGCGGGATGCCGTTCCTCTCAGTGCGAACGTCTCAACGGGTCAAGCTCATCTTGATGCTCATCAGCCTCACCAACAGCCTGTCGCTCATTGCTCTCCTCTCCCTGAGGATAGTCGGGCAACTCGCGGTCCACCTCCGGCTGAACAGGCTCCCTGTCCAAGGCATCAACTACAACTCCCTTTGGCAACGCCAAGGGAGTCGCACTGTAGCTGCCCCCTCCGCCCAAGACCACTGTCTCGGGCTCCGCGGCATCAGCGGCACCACCATGGCACACAGGAACCTTGCCCCGCTCGCCACAAAACCGACGTTTTCTAATGCCTTACACATGCCTAGGCATGCCGTCTACACACACCACGGGCTTAGACACAATGCCAGTGACCTCACCAGACGTCCACTGCTTCGTGTGTGAGGGCAGTAGGGGTTTCACCCACACCTCGTCACCAACAGCAAAGCTGTTCTAGCAGCCATCAACCACCTGAAGAAAAGGTTGACATCGAACGGCACTCGCCAGCGGCACCTAAAAATACCGCTCGAACGGACCGAGGCGGCCTCGGCTTTGAAATTCAAAGTCCAAGGAGTCATAGTATACCAAAATGTGGCCTCCTCAGGGGAGATCTCTCCCCTAGCGGCGATCCTCTTAATCTTCCGGTAATTTCTCTAAACAATTCCGTTGTTACTCGGGGCATTAGCGGCACAGAATTGCAGAGAAATTTCTCTCTCATCAGCAAACTGCTCAACAGTTGTTGACCGAATCGTCGTCGAATTGTCCAACGACAATTCATCACACTGCCCTCGCTCAATTACGACCTTGCGTAAATGAGCGACAATACTCGCTGCTGACTCGGTTCAGCAGCCATTGCTGGATGGCGAACCACAAGGGCTCACAATCAACCATGGGCAGGTAGAGTTTGGCACCGTAATGGGTCACGTCAACCGCAACCCGGCGCCAGCTCTCCTCCACAGACAGACCCCCTCGCACCACGAGGTTCTCCCGCAAAGCAGGATCGATCCACTGACAGGTCTCCTATCTTGCCAGCTCACTCGACAGATCACTTCGGATCTTCCGAGCCAGGTAAAACGTTCAATCGATACCCAAATGATGTGGCAAATGAGCCGCCCAAATGGCGTCCTCGAGACTCCAGTGGCAAGCACAGCAGACACCTCTGCCATGACTTCACCAGCATTGCGGTAACTAAGCCACCTCTTAAGTACCCTGGTCATATGATTGGCCTTGTCTTCGATCGTCGAAACGAAGCAAACAGACACGACCAAACCATGCTCAGAGATCGTCTCACAGATCACTCCAAGACGTCGCTTTCCAAGCATCTCAGCCGCATCCTTTGTGCGGATACTATTGCGTCCAGTTGACGGCTGTCCGGGAATCACACGCAACCGTGATGGTCTTAAAAACCCACGCAATCGCTAAATTTATGCCCCGCGCAACAGCCTCCAACTCACCCACATTGATGTGAAGATGGTCTGACTCGTTGTGGAGCCAAGCATCCTCAACAATGCGGCCATTGACCTCCAAGGCTACAACAATCCCGAGGGAGCTGGCATCAGTCCCCACGATAACCATACCCTGCTGATCGACACCTCACACGCCACCAACAGGGTCCTCCCGACGAGCTCGTGCCAACAACTCCCCAGCTGAAACGCTGACAGAACTGTCGACTGAGTCGTCTCAAGAGCCGCTGCGCCCTAGCCATTTCAAAAAACTGTAACAGGAAGGCGGCCACCCTGCCATGGGGTAGTGGCCGACTAGCTGACCACACAAGGAAAAGAGCCCTCTCTTTGTCAATCTGGCTTTCACCGAACCCAGCTCAGAGAGTGCAGTTCCTCACGACAACCTAAGATGTCCATTAAAATCTTCCTGGGAAGAAATTTCCAACAACCGGCTTTCATCCAGGCTTTTAGGTTCTTTCGTCATAAGTCCGTACGTAGCCAGATGCTCCCGGAGCTCATGCGCACCAAGAACGAACTCCCAAACCACTACATCGTTGATGTAATGGTCTGTCCATTAACGAACCCGATCGTCCAACGACAGAACCTTGCCATGAATCACGGTCATGATTCGAGGCGCTCACAACAAGCCAAAGCCTAATCCCGTCAAAGCATAAGGCACACCCTTAAACTTCACGATCTGGACCCTCCACAGATCCTCAGAAACGTGGATCTGCAGATACGCAAACTTAAGATCAACGTCCTTAAGCTCACCATTCCCAGACGGACTTTGTCCTTCGTTGGTTGTACGACGGGGAACAACAGAGTGGTACCCTGGATAGGGCCTTCCCACTGCTGCAACCAACCCTTCGAGATCCAACTTTGAGTCTCCGCGGCAAAACGCCCGCGCACATGAGGCGCCCAAGTACATCCAAACTTCTTGATCCAAGTCTGCAACCCCCGGACGGTTTCTCGGACCACCGCCAACCGACGGTCCAACAACCATCGGCGAACGTAGCAACAAAGTCAGGGTCACTAATTTTGAGTGGTGCCGGTGCACCTCTCAAATCCACCAACCCCGCCTTCCTCACCAAACCGGCTCCCAGCTTGGCACAGGCCGATCCATTGCTGGACCCTCTACGGCATCCGGCCGGCCGAGGTCTCCTCCAGCCAACCGCATACTTCAAGTCAGAGCCTCTCTTGATGGTGACGCCTCCCATGTGATCAATAACATCTCTACCCAGGAGATCAACACCAAGATTCCCCAACTCCGGCATGATGAGCGCAGTGACACCAAAACAATGACCCTGTACCCGACTACCACACGACCGTGCTTCCCCTCACAGGAAGTCCTGCTGCTAACAACGGCCGTCCCGGTCGGAGGCGATGACCAGCCACCATCCGTGGACAGACAACTGTCCGCTTGCTAATGAAGTCCACAAGACGCCAAGAACTACGCCCGTGCAACAGGGCACGAACAACTGCCAAATGACTCCTAGTCGTAATACTAGGCGCTCTGAGCGATCCCAGGTCGCCTCCCTAAGAGACGGGAAACCCCCCCCCCCATTAAGCCCAGCTTACACAGTTTCCTCCCAGACCGTCAACCGTTGGTCCAGCTACCGTCCCAGATGGAGCTGCCTTGGGACAGTTACAAGCAAAATGCCCGAACATCCGCACATACAGCATGCGAACCTCAAACTGGCGGGGGCCTTTGCAGGCTCCTCACCAGCAGGCGCTGCAGCGCCCTGCTAACACTGGCACACCTTCACGTGGTGTACATCGCCACAGCGGTAGCAGGAACCCCTGCTTCTCGGAGGCAGCGAGGTCTGCCACGGGCTTGGCCCTTTAGCGTCGACCGTCAACAGCCCTTTGTGCGAACATACGGTCACGCACCTTTCAATCCCACCGCATCGAACAGCGGAGTATACGCGTCCTCCCGTGCAACTGCCCAATCGTACAGAGAGGTAGAGAGATCCTCGTGAAACTTGACTTTGAAAGCCAAATCCCCCGAGGACAACCCTACCCTCCCACCTAGACGCTCCAAGTAGTCAAGGTACAAGTCCACCGGCTTGCCAGCCCCAAGCTGACGCTCGGTGAACTGCCTCCAGGTCTACTGCCTAGGCAATGCATACTCAGCAATCAGAATAGCCTGTACTACCTCCCACTGAGCAGCATCACCGACAGCCATACGGCGATACGCCCTAGCAGCATTGCCGTCAAGCATAAAGCCGATGATGTCGGCCAGCGTTACGCGCTCCAGTTTGCAAAATCTCTCCCGGTTCTCCTGCCACTCAAGCGCATCGACCGACCCATCGCCGGTTAACTTAGCCAACTGCCTAGTCAACCGATCCAGAGTCGGCCCACGCGCCTGAGTCAGAATGTTGGCCAACGCCCACAAGCAAGCCCGGCTTGCTCTCAGCCGGCAGCACCGATGATCCCGGATCGTCAGGGCCAACCGCCGCAACCTTCCCAGCCGCCGCCATCTTACCAGCCTAGCCAGCAACAAAGATGGCTACCACAGGACAAAGCTAAAAAGCCTAGATGGCCTGTGGCGTAAAAACAAAATAATACCGTGTGCGAGAACGTAGCCCAGCTACCTCGCCCACGGGCTTAACGTCAAAGGAAGCCTCGTACAACTCAGCTGTACCGTGCTGGGAAGCACCGTACTTTTCAGTACCGCAGGCCTGCTGCTACGTGGTCTCCTCCAAAGCCCCTCACAACCACCGCGACCGCGCCTCACAAGCCCGACCCATGGAACACTCCGCACATGGCTCCGACCGTTACACAGCTAAACAGATGAACTCTGTCGCAGTACAACTACCAACAATCACCAAGGACAATGTACCGAACGCATAAGCACATGAACCTCACACAAGCGCGGCCGCTCAGGCGCTCACATCCTGATACAGTGCTTAGGACTAGTGCACCAACAGTCTCTCGACCGCCGGCGTGCACACCTTCACAGCGCCTTCTCGCTGAGCAAATATCACAAAAAAAGGAGAAACTTTTATAATTCCCATTCATTCAAAGTCTATGAAACATCCTGTGCGAAGGGTAACCTGTGTGTGAATACCTTGTACATAGATTTCCTGTTTTAATTAGTCCATGCTGAATGGTTTGTTCTTTTTGTTTTCTTGCAATGGCTTTTGTTGCCATTAGGTATCTTAAATGAACTAATATAAAACAATAATGTATTTGGTCTCTGAAAAAATCTCATGGTTGTACCCATGATTGCAGTTATTGCTTGTTTGTGTGAACTTGGCTTAAGCTGTTACTGATTCATTCTCTACGCTTCTACAGGAACAGTTCATACTAGGCAAGGAAATTTTTTGCTGGCGTAAAACTCTGAATTGTTCAAGGTGCAAGATTTTTATGGAGCTTCTGTATTCTTGAGCAGTAAATTGTGTACCATGGAAGTGCTTCAAACCAGTGACTTTTATATCTTAAATAAAGGCCAACATTCCCTTTGGTTTGATCGAAGAACTGGGAATCATGAGTATAAAACCTGTGAGTAGTATTGTTTAGTTTACCTATTGTTAATTGTTAATCATATTGTTCTAAAATTTGAATTCTTGTTTATGAGAAGTATGCTTAAGTTTTATGTATTTCATACAAGCTCAATTTCTTTCCATGGATTGTGGAGAATTATGATGTAGTTAATTTTCCAGGCTGGGATCTTGCATCTGCACACAATCCTGTTTGTCTGGGAGTGGTTCACATGCTGCTTGGTAAACTTCAAATTCATGCAGGTGTGTATGTTTTTTGTTGATAATTTTCAATATTTTGCTCAGCTCACTGCTTGTTGAGTAAAGGATAGGTTGACCTCAGATTATGTGCCTCACCATTAGATAGATGTCAGTATTAAGTATGTATAGAACAGGAAGATAACTGTTAGAACATTAGGAATTATGTAGATATTCATTTTGATCAGCATTGAGGTATTAGAATTATTGGCACTAGATAGAGAATCATAGCAGTGGATGTAGTTAGCATAAATGGAGCAAATTTGTGATATTTAATGACTTCATAATTCACATTAAAACTTGAAGAGCTGATTGAGAGAAAGAATACAAGTGATGAGAAAAGCATTGCTAAATGTAGTTTTCAGTTTCACTATTATTTACTACCTTGTACAAAGAAACGAAATTCAAATCTCATTTAGGAATAGTGTATGCATTATATTAATTACAGATCATTTATTGTTTCTCTGTGTTGTGTTGAGTGCAAATGCAGTGTGTAAACTTTGTCTCACAATTATAAGCTCTTGGCACGGGTAATATTTTTGTTTGGGATGTAATACTTTGAAATTTCCTGCATGCAATTCAAAAAGTAAATTTCAAATTGGAGGATGAATTTGTAGGCATTTAAAAAATTAACGCTAAAGAGTAGATGAGGCATGTACAAAAAATCCCATTTGTTACTCCAAGGTTGTGTTGTAGACTCTAAGGCAGTAGTTATTCTTAATTTATGCGCAAGTGCAAAATTACATGTTAACCATGCTTCCACTAGGCACATTTCCTTTCAGGGGGGTACATATATGATATCTGTGGGAATTGATGCTCCCAGAGGGAAAATGTGAGGTCCTGAGCTGAAGATTAGGTAGGCATTTTTTTGTTGAAATAGAATGTTTTTTTTTTGTTTAGTTATAGGCTTTTTATTTTTGGTTCGTTGTTTTCCTGTTTTTATGCACCTACTACTTTTTTCGTCACCTTTTATATTGTTTTATGAACTTTTTTCTCAACACTCTGTTTCAATACACTAAAAAATCTTGTGTGGAAACACATCGTTTCCGTAGATTCTGTGTTTGCTTAACCCCATTCTAAATGGTGCTTTCATTCTTCCTCTCTTTGAAACACTTCTGTAGTTGTATAGGGGGCATAATCTCTCTAATTTCATCTTGGTATAGTTTTCAATTTGATTGAGAATGTCAAATCATTAAAGAGTGATATTTCTGGACAAAAAGAAAATCTCGACTGTTATTTTATTCATGCCTTGCAACATTAAGACATTTTTCCTAGTTTTATTTTTGTATTAAAAATGTTGAATGCATAAAAAGTATCATTTCACATCAAAATTGAAGGAAAGTGATTCTGAGCATAATGTGGCTGTTTAATTTATGTGTGTAAAAGTGAGTTCTGTTCAAATGCATGCACTCAGCTATTTCAAATATGTGTCTTAGTTTATTGTGCTGCATCAAGCATCTTCATTCAGTGCTTCATGTATACATAGTATGTTGGTATGTTGCATATTAGTTAGACTGAATAAATGAAGATGACTGAAGAAGAATGTCAGTGCTCAACCCTTTCAACACTTCTGTTTACCTAGTATCCTAGTTGACTGGAAGAATGCAGACAAGTAAAAATTTCAAAGTCTAACCCTACTAACACTTGTGTTTGCTCCAAACCACCTAGTTGGCATGGAAAATGCAGACAAACTCATGTACTGTAAGTGTGATGGCTATGTTTGTTTGCAGAGCTGCCCCCACGTCTGGCATTGGTGACGGGAGTGCGGGAGGTGGGGGCTCCGGTGTGCGGAGGTAGCGGTCCAGGCTGTCGGGTGTATGGCATCAGGCGCGTGTGCTTCCTGCCTCTGAATACTCAACAGCTTGACTCAAATTTTTTATCGCTCCTTCATCCCTGCCAAAAACACCACAACAAGCAGCATTCTGGGTAAGATATACATTGATTCCTTGACCTACAACCATAATGTGTTCCGAAACCTTGTTTGAAATTCGAAATTGTCGTAGGTCAAAACAATTTTTCCCTTACTAATTAATGTAAATGCCATTAATCCCTGAAGAGAGTGGTCAAAATGGACACTTTTACTGAGTGATTGGCCTTGCTTGATTTGTATGAGCCAATAGCATGCATCAGACGCATTCAGGGAGGCTGTATTCGGCTTTTTCAGGGCAGAAATAGACACCTTTGTCAAATCTTGATTATCAAAATGACTGGTCTGCCTCGTATGCGGGGTCTCACCTGGTAACGACTTTGGGTGAGTCATGGGAGCCCCGATACTTGTGTTATAACCTTTGATAACTTCACTACATTGTATCTATGACGTAAAACATTACAAGGAAAGTGCGTCTGGCCAACGACTTCCATTCTGAAGTCTTGAAAAAACTCGTAGCATCAGAAATATGTTCATATCAATAAGTGCGGCATGTGCGTAATTCTTCAATCTTTGCCCGATCTTATCACAATCGGCCGTTGCAACGCCAAAGGGCACGGTTTGAAAGCTTTGTTTGCCCTCATACACTCGCCCTCTTCGCATCTGCAAACGCCACGACGCCGAACGTCCCAAGCAGCCATGCTGCCAGACACTCCTTTTCCTTCCACAAATACATTTCAACGTCATTCTAATCTTAGACACCTAGGACCTTATTCATTCTGTGTAGATTAATTGTGGAATATAATCTATTTATTCAAGAACATGGGTCTTTTTCCATTAGTTAATTGACATTAAACATTGTCGCGCAAAACTTGTTTGTTCTTATGCCGTATGCGTGACGAATACGTCTTAAATCCGAGAGGGTAGCCCACTCCTTCAGAGTGGCAGCCCAGGCATTCAAGATAGAACGATGACAGGAGAAGGTTGTCGTTGCCGCCTCGCTTGCCCTTCGGACATGCGAGGGTTCTCTTGATATTACCTGAGTTCTGTGTTAACATAATAGTCACATAAAGTCTATCATAATCATTATCTGGAATCAACGTTCAAGCTGAGCATCCTCTATGATATCCATAGCACCGTCCTAACTGTTTCATGCGTTGGTTTGATTGACGATCGTTTTTATCATGTATAGCATCACCTTTGTAAAATTACCTCATATTCATTTCATGTATTAGAAAATTTCTCTGTTGTGCTAAAGTGAAACTGTAACAATCTTTCAACCAATAAAGTAATGACATGGTTCAGATCTCATGATTTAAAGCAGAGATGAAATGATTTATCGATATTGTTATGTGGTTGAACGCTACCAAATAAAACAGATTCAATTAACATCAAAACTTCGTACGATAAAAATATGGTTACGACTTATATTCTCTCTTTCTCTTAAGAGTGGTGGCATCATATCACGATAGTCGTATTCATGATTAATATTATAAGGAGGACATTGAAAAGTCCCGTCCAACTTTGATTAACAAAATAAAAGAATGTGACAATATAAAGTCATGACGACAAAATGTTTTACCATATACATGAATAACGTTCCATAAAATACTGCCGTTAAATCTGATGGTGGCAGGATCAAAACACTTGCATGAACCAATACTCAAGCGCCCATGAGGTTCTGTGCAAAATTTTTCGAAATTGGGAAAATTTTTGGGTCAAAGGTCAAAGTTTGGTCGTAGGCTAGAGCTCTTTTTTGACAAAATTTTTGTTTGAAAGTTAAAATGGTTGTACGTGATGGCGTTTGTCACTGATAGTAATTGATTATAATGAATAATTGTTCAATTTCTTGACCTGAAACCAATTTTATTTAGTTCCTAGATGATTTCACATTAAAAAATTATTTATGGGCCAATGTCTTCTTCAAATAATTATACCTGCAAAATTTATGTCTGATACAATATTAGGTCTGTTTTATGTATGGGTATGAACAGATATTAATAGCTTTATTTCGAATAAATTCCCACTTCTATGATGGAATGAATTAGCAATAAATGTTAAACAAAATTTCTAATCAGACATGAGAGGCGTGGTGTTAGCATCCCAGACCCCCGTGCTGGCATCTCCAAGACCTTCGGCACTCTGCGCAGCGTGACCTCTTCTCTGCGCTCAGCAACTGCTAATGTTGCTGCTAATGCCACGGGGCAGGTGTGTTGTGGTGAGGTGGTTGACACAAAAAGCTAGTGTATTGTGTTGAGGTAATAGACATGATGATAGGTGTGTTGAGTTGGTGGATACACAGGGCTACTGTTTTTTGCGAAGTCACACTATTGACTTGTATCTCTATCTTGGTAATAGTTGACAACAAGAGAGTACTTGAATTTGTAGAGTTAAACTTTATTGGTTTGTCAGTTGGACAACATTTAATGTTTGCTAGATTGATTGGTTGTTTCATTGAGAGAAATAATGCATTTTCATTTCCTTGAGTGTGGATCTATTTTTAACACTTGACTGCCATGTGAACCACCGGTGGTCATGGAGGAGATTTTCATAATCCTGCTGAGCGGCCAGTAGTCAAACTCAAATTTCATAAATACTTAATTATAACCAGATGAAGGCACAATCAAGTTTATGTTTTTTATTTTCAACATTGCTTGCCACAATTGACTTTAAATTTGAATTGAATATTAAACTTCAGTTTTACCTGCCACAGTCAAAGTGTCAAAATTTATTTCTGATGGTGGACTGTTGGATTGATTCTTTTGCAACACTTCTGGATGCTCAATATCATTATATCCTGACAGTCTGCATGATCGGTTATATGCTGATTTCGTTCATATTTTCATATTTTTGTTCATATTTTTTTGATTTTGTTCATAAAAGCACATGTGTAAATCATCTGGAAAATTATGATGATGAGATTTCTTTTTGCTTTGTTTTTCGTGCCATCAATGACGTTTTGAGTGTTTGGTTTGGTAGCTATTAGACAATGCAGTAAGATAGCTGAAAGTCTGTTAGTTTTTAAATGTTCTGTTATTGCTTTTCATTGTGTTTCCATTACTTTTAAATAAAGTCTAACTTGAGCTTTTTTGTTACTATTTTGCTAGTATAGTACCTCATTCAAAGTCTTTGATGAAACAGCCACGCAACTCGTTAAATTCTACGTTTCGACCCTGCAGCAGAACCGGGTGCGTAGAGAAGACCGGGAGCGGTACGAGCGCCGCATCCTGGACGAGCTGCTGAAGATGTTCAACGAGTCAGAATGTGGCGAGTCGTTCTACTACTGCAGTGACGGCGCCGACCTCACCAGCTCCGTGCAGCGCCAGAACTCCAGCACGTATCAGGCAGACGCTCCCCTCTGCCGCCGTGCTGATGACAGGTTCTTCTGGAACAGGTTCATGATGAACGACTTCATCTCAGAAAAGGTTTGTGTTTTCCGCATTGCTCTACTAGTTCCTGCTGGTTGTTCCATTCGAATTCTTACTGGTTTTACGTGTTGATTTTAAACTATAATTGGATGGTTTTTGTTCTGCCTATTTGGCAAGAGTATGGGTGTTCATTCTTTTTGTGATCATCCTTGTCTCTCTCTTTGCTGTGATGAAATTTAAAAGTTATTTCTGTGGTAGGAGAAATAATCTTTTATTTTACTTTTTTTGTTTCTTTCTCGTTGCCTAGTTTGAAATTATTTTATAATTAAGAGATTAAGCAGGTTTTTCCTTTACCTAATAAAATGAGACTTGCACATGACTAGGACTTCTAACTTCAAAGAAGTTGTGCATATACTATGCAACCTAAATGATTTCATTTTATGTAGTTGTGGAATTTGTGTTATCCTGATGTACTGTCAAAGATGCAGGGAAAGTTATCATGACCATGTTACAAGTCTTAAATGTGAGAGAATTAAAAACGCTGTTCCAAATTCTAATCGAAAGTAGTAGACATAATTGACATTTCTTCTAACTATTATTTTGAAAAATGCTATGGAAATACCTTTTGCAAGACTTTTGGGAAAACTAAGCCAGAAATGTGGCGAAAATTTTTGCCGTGACATTAGTATAGCACAACTACAGCATTGAATGTTGCATAGCCTGGACCGTCAGACGTGTGGGTGGTGCCCGTCATCCAGGGCTTCGTGCAGATAGAAGCTGTGCCTCTGGACACTCCAGACACCAACACCGAGACTACCAATGCGCAGGTTAGTGACCTCTTTTAGTAGGCTGCTCTAGTCAGTTGAGGGCAGAGTGGTACGCCTGGTCATGGCTGAGACGATGCTGCACCTCTGAAACGAAGCAAGTCTCATGCCACCCATCCAATATGGTGGACAGGTTCAAGGTGGTCGACTACCAGCCAATCATCTTGTTTGTACGCCCAAAGTTTCTCGCACCCTTCTCCCGTTTAGACAAGTTTCGGTTCCACATGGCGTCGATTAGTTGTAACAGCGTTTCCTGACACTTCCAGAAGCTTTCACTACAAAAGAACTCTCAATTCCTCGGCGCCGTTTAAATAATTCCGTACTCTCTGGTTCAGGACTTCTCTAGCGAGCCCTCATGAAACCCTCAACATTCCTCCGCGTGAACATCTAAATTTAATGAGCATATCTATTACCCTTATTGCTTGGTGTCACATCCTCCTAAATTTTGAATTGAATCACTGATATTTCATAGTCGAATTATACCAGCAAAGTCTGTTTGAGGAAGCATCCCCACGCTTCCTCCCTCAACTACCCCAACATGCGTCACGATACAATTCTCATTCCTTCCCACTCCGCGTAGTTGAACCAGAATTCTTTCGAAGTGATGCCGTTTTTTTCTTCGTTTTTACGATAGTTTCATTGCATTTCAGCTACTGAACCATAAGAGTGTTCAGGTTGAATGCATAGCTGAAACATGGAGGAAACTTTTATTTACCTTGTAGTTATCGGGAACAGTTTGATTTCTGAATGAAATTTCCTGTCGATCTCTCACCCTCAAGTAATTTTTTGAGCTAAAATTTTAGGTACTTATGCTTCCTGTGGATTTATTTGTTGATTTGCACTTGTCTTTAATTTGCTGGGAGCATCTTAAGCTGACTTGATTTCCCACCCTCACTTTATGATGGCTAAAACTTTTCACAAGACTATTGAGAATAACACAAAGAAAATACCCAAAATTTTCAAACTAAGATACAAACTCGCTGGTTGTGCATGAGTCTCACATAGCCACACAAGCCAAGGATGGCAATTAACAAGCAAGGCACTCACACTCTGACTGCTTGGTGACCCACCAGTAGTCATTGAAGGAATTTTCATGTTTTGGGTGGCCCACCGGTAAAACACATGTACTCGGTAAAAATCATTTGAAAGCACCGTCCTACTACACTCATCTTGTGTTTTGTTTAATGTTGAAAAGTAGAGTTGATTTGAATTTGAGCTAGTTGAACTTCAGTTTAGCCTATCACAGTTAACGTGTGAGCACGTTGCTTGCGATACGACCCATCGATGGGTCATGCTAAAATTCTTCCTGCTGTGGAGCGACCCTTCAATGGGTCGTTTAAAATATTTCAACAATCTTTTCAAGTTAATGGTATTTAATGGACCCAATCAATGTTCGGTATTTATTAAATTGCCAACAACTTTTGACTTTAAATTTAAGTTGAATATTGAACTTCAGTTAAGCCCATCGCAGTTCACGTGTTAAAAAGCTTTTGTACTGCGGGTGTGCGGCAGCCAGGCGACTTCTACAGCGTGTGCGTGGTGTCCCGCCGCAGCCGCTTCAGGGCCGGTACGCGCTACAAGCGCCGCGGCGTTGACGAGGACGGACACGTCGCCAACTACGTCGAGACTGAGCAGATCGTCGCTCTCAACAAGCACGTCATTGCTTTTGTTCAGGTCTGTGGGGGGGGGGGGGCTTTTCTTCTGTGTTGGTTTTTGCGTTTCATCCTTTTTGGCTGCTGTTACCTACTACTTGTGTTTTCTTCTGTGTCATCCTCGTGTTCGATTTTGCTTTTTATCCTTTTCGGCTATTGTTTCTGTTTGTGACCCGTGATTTAGTTGTTAGTTCGCTCGCCTCCGTAGTGAAAGGTTGATGTTCGAGTATCACAATGCAAGCCCGGGGTTTCTTCTTTACAAAAAAATTGCCTCCCACCAAGGTTTTTGAAATTGGTGCTGGCTAGATTGAGGAGCAACCTTCATTGCGTCTGGGCGTTAGATAAGCGTTTGAAAATGGAACGTGTTGTGACACGTATCAATTTTAGAGCATCTCTTTCGAGAACGCGCGATTAGCAGTTGTTATAGAATTTCGCTCATGTTTTGGTTGCTCTTTGTGGTTTTACTAAAGCAATTTCCTGGGTTTTGGGTGCTTGCTACAAACTTGTTTCGTGTCGAGGGTATCATTTTTTCATAATGCTTAATGAGGCTTTTTGAGGTAGAATTTCTAGTAATGTCGTTTGTAGCAAAGAATTCTCGTTTGTCTTTTGCTTTTTTCTGTTAATGAGTGTGAATATTTCTCTACGTGTCTTAATGTTGTGGAAGTTCAATTTCAGATTTCTTTTTAAGTTTTATCAATTATTTTTCCTAATGTACACTTCAGAGGTTTATTAAGTTAATAAATATAAAGTACCTAATTCAAAATTTTAACTTGCAAATCTACAAGTAAAATCAAACTTGAAAAATGCTTAATATATGTACTGGAATATTCAAAATTGTATAGTGGTGCAAATGTGTGATAGTTTGGGGCTGATAATGGTGGTGGGGCGCTGATAATGTTGGTGTTGTGCTGGCAAGGTTGGTGGATTGCTGATAATGTTGGTGGGGTGCTGATAATTTTGGTGGGGTGCTGATAATGTTGGTGGGGTGCTGATAATGTTCGTGGAATGCTGATAATGTTGGTGTGGTGTCGAAAATGTTAGTGTGGTGCTCTTAGCATAAGTGGGGGCTTATCACGTTGGTGTGGTGCAGAAAATGTTAATGGGGTGCTTATCACGTGGGTTTGGTGCTCATTTCATTGGTGTGGTGCAGAAAATGTAAATGGGGGGCTGATCACTTTGGTTTAGTGCTGATAATGTTGGTGTGGTGGCGTTGCAGGTGCGTGGCTCCGTGCCGGTGTTCTGGAGCCAGCCAGGCTACAAGTACAGACCGCCACCTCGCCTCGACAAAGGTGAAGTAAATTTCAGTTCAAAGTTCTCAGCCCGTACCTGCTGAGCTTCCCAGAGACCTGTGGAATTCGACTATACGTTGCTTCATGCATAAGCGGCATTCCAAAATCTAATGAAAGGGTAGTATTTGAGCTGGTACTTCAATCCAGTGTAATGGGAGTAGTGGTTGTGTGAGTGGCGCTTGTGTACTAAAGGGGCTTTTGAATAATCTTGTCTGTTGATGGTTGTTATTGAACATTGTTAGCATGGTCTAAGGTCTATTTATATTCATGGGGAAGGTATGATATAGCTCTACTGAGGTCTATCATATTTATATTTCTGGATTTGGCTTCATAAAGCTCTGCTAAGATCTATTCATATTTATGCGATAGGTTTCAAGAGCTCTTCAGTCTCTAGTCCCTTCACGAGCGTAATTGTGCTATCAGACAAATATGATTAACTTATCCACTGGCTTATGCAAGAAGTATATTAAAAACTCAGGTCTCGATTACGTTTCCATCTACTACTCCCTCCCGGGTGAGCGACCTGGAAGACATAGGTCTTTGTAACATTACGATTTGCTATTGCCGGGCGACCCCGCTCTAAAGGCGCCTCTGTTGGTATTTGCCAGGTCCGGAGGAGACTCAGGCCGCATTCGCCCGCCACTTCGAGCAGGAGTTGGCGCACTACGACAAGATTGTGTGCATCAGCCTCGTGGAGCAGGCCGGCAGGGAGAAGGTTGTTGCCGACGCCTACCTTGATCACATTCTCAAACTCAACTCGCCTGAAATCACCTACGTCAGCTTTGATTTTCATGAGTATTGGTGAGTTGCGTAACACACTCAACTTCCACTGTGACCACGGTAGAGGAAACAATG
>JACJUY010008276.1:0-14961 GCA_014220935.1 Platorchestia sp. MABIK | reverse complement strand
ATTCCGATGGATTTTGATAATTTAGAACTAATATGAGCGACATGCTCCTTGAAGGTCAGATGTTTATCTATTATGATGCCCAGAAACTTACAGGAGTTGGTTTCTTCGATTTCACCTTCGCCAATTTTAATGCTCGGGAGAGACACATTTGTTTGTATGAGAATGTAACATATTTCGTTTTATCGATATTAAGGCTTATTTTATTAGCTTTAAGCCACAATGAAACCTTATGAAGTTCATTATTTATACTTTCCGCAATCATCGCGGGATTTTGGTTTGGAAGGACCGCAGAAAGCGTACTGTCATCGGCAAAAAGTATGAATTTGAAGAATGACGTAGATTTAATAATATCATTGATAAAAATCAGAAATAGGAGAGGCCCAAGAACAGATCCTTGTGGAACTCCATGGCTAATTGTCTGTGGGTCCGATTTAGCGTTGTCGATGACAACGTATTGCTTCCGATTTGTTAGGTATGATCTGAACCAGTCATGGGCAACCCCTCGGATGCCATAACAGTGTAGTTTCGAGAGTAATATTTGATGGTCCACACAATCGAATGCTTTTCAAAAGTCAGGAAATACAGAGAAGACAGGCTTTCCTCCATCTATATTGGAATAAAGGAATTGTAAGTGAATTAATATTGCCTGCGTTGTTGATTTTTTAGAGCGAAAGCCGAATTGTTTATCGTAAAGGAATTATTTTTGTTCAAAATAAGAGTACACTTTTTGTATATAATTTTTTCGAATACTTTGCTAATAATTGGTAGTGCGGAGATAGGTCGATAATTGTTTACACAGGTTTTTTCACCATTTTTAAAGATAGGGGTTACTCTAGCAACTTTGAGGGAGTTCGGGAAAGTGCCTAGTAAGAGAGACTGGTTAATGAGATTGGAAATCAGCGGGGCTACAATATCAGCATTAATTTTAAGTACTTTTGTCGGAAACGTTTGTAACCCACTTGATTTATTTTTTAGGTTGTTTATGCACGCAATTATATCGGAGGGGTTGGTAGGCGTATAGAAAAAGGAGTTGTGTTCTCGAATATGATCCACGTATTCCAGGTGATCAGTAGGTTCACTTGGAATACCATCAGCTATAGTTTTTCCTACGTTTACGAAGAAATCGTTGAAGAGATTAGCAATATCTTTCTTTTCATGGTATGCTATATCATCTTGAACAACATGTTTAATTTCCTTTCTATCAGCGTTATTCGGTTTACAGCAAGAGTTAAGGAGGCGCCAAGTCTCATTGATCAGTCAAATGCGAAACTAGATTAAGTGAATTAGGTTAAACTTTATTGTTCACCTTAGAATAATGTGATGGTAGGATGCCCTAGAAGTCGCTGAACTTGTTCGGGCCCACAGGTAGCTAGCTATACGCAAATTTGACCATTGTACTAGACTTAAGAAACATTCTACCTCTGTAACACCTGTGGTAAATAACTTGTTTAAAATGTTTAAGTCTTTTTAACGTCAGCTTTAAATTGAGTAAACTTGCGCGTAAAGTAGCTCTTTTTTGATGACCTTATTTGATTTGTCATAGTTTCTGAATCAGTTATATGTTTCTCGAGATATTCGCCCTTCGTAAAGGAGGGCTAGGTCAGCTTAACGTTTCTTTATATTTATCACGATGTCTCCAATAATCCAGGGCTTTTGTTTATTTTTTGGGGTAACTGTGCGGGTTACAATTGGGCCACACTGATTGTGTGCGACCATTATAGCTTCAGTCAACTTTACTACTGCTTCATCAATGCTCGCTGCATTATTGAGTTGAGAGATGTGCAGTGTTGGTATTGATTCTTCTAGAACGGTGCGCATTTCTTCTAAATTTGATTCGTTTACTTTGCGATATGAGTAAGTTTCAGCCCGTGGTTTGGTGCAAGCAATATAGATATTTTTCTTAACAAGAAAGACTGGAAAATGATCTGATAAGTCAGAAGTAATGATTCCAGAAAGAAAATCACTTGGGTCTGTCATAAAGATATTGTCAAGCAGCGTAGCAGTTTCCGAAGTTATTCTTGTAGGCTTTGTGATGATCGGAAGGAAAGATTGAGACTGAAAGGCTGTTAGGAAATTAGATATTGGTTCACAGCTTTCATGTTTCAGTAGATCATAATTGAAGTCATCGCATATCATTATGTCATTGTATAAGGACCTGTTGAACTGAGAAATAATACGATTTAGTTCATTTAGGAAGGAAATAGGACAGGCTGTATGAGGCCTATCCACCGTTCCAAGCACAATGCGTTTACCATCTCTAGACAGTTCTACGAAGAGTGATTCTATATGATCCTGATTCATTGATGCACCCGTTATGATTCTCGAGTCTATGTGGTTAGATATATATGTGCTGATGCCTCCGCCTCGCTGTCTTTTTCGTAGCGAATGGTAACTATGATAATTTTCAAATCGAATCATGTCTTTGCTCGAGTCATCTAGCCAGCTTTCGGTAAAGCTAATCCTTAATGGATTCATCCTTTACGTCAGGGGTCTCACGAATCAAAATTGAGTTGATTGCTTTTATCTTTTCAAAACTTTTATTTCCCACCAAACTGCATTTTAATTTTTAATAACACCTTTTATCATATCTGTACTTCAATGTTTCCTCTACGATATCCATTAATTTTATTGCTCTCGAAATAGGACGTCCCTGTGTTTTTAGCTCCTTAAAAGTAGAGGTTACCACAAAAAATGTGCTATCAATGATGCTTAAATGTGCTATCAATGACTTACTGGTAATTGAGAGTCTTCCATTAGATTCTGGCACTCTTTGATGCTATGCGCTTCATCTTGTTCAAGGGACATGAACACAAGATATACTTCATCGAAATGCATAGTGAAATATTGGACAGCGTTCAACCACGTACACAATCTTGTCACAATTGGTGTTGGAGGAAGGGGAGTGTTCGGAGCATGTTCCTTGAATCGTTGCACTCTCTGAGGTGCTCTGACAAATGCAGATATAAATCGATTCCCATCAGGATAGCTCGCTCTCACCAATTCCGCCAATCTGTGAAGACCGTGAGCCAATCAGGTTATGTGAATCATTTTTGGAATAAGAACTTGTAATCCGCTCATAGCTCTTATCATGTACGCTGCAGAATCTGCACACACGAGAAGTGCATTTTCGTTCAGAATTTGCCCGGGCCATGTAACCTGGAGAGAATCTGTGAAAAATGCGACCACAGACGAATGGTTGACGACTGGTTAAATTCCACCATTAGCCAAGTAGCATTTGTCCCGTTCAGACTGTACATCCAAAACACCGAACACAAAACAAGCAATGTATCGCTTGTCAACTTCAGTACTTTCATCCAGAGAGGCCCATATTTTGTGACCGGCAGCTTTTTGTTGAAGGGAATTCAACTTATTCTTATATATATCTTACAAGTAATATTTTCACAATGGGGTTTGGTCTGGAATCTCTTTGCCGGTGTATTTAGAAAGAAAATTTCTAAAATCAACATTGCTCAATTTGTGAAAAGGTATGTCACTAAAAACTAAGGCGGTACACAACTCTGCATTGAATGTGGAACATCTTTTATGAACATTGCGCGAAGATGTAGTGAGTATCCGACTTGTTAGGCTTGTACTATACGTGTGTGAGCATCGGAATTGCCAGGTCCAGGTTGCCTAGACCCACGTTGACTCGGCCCACTCGGGCCGGGTTGATTCACGCCTGGTTGAGTATATCCTGGTTGACTAAATTCTGATTACCTCAATCCATTTTCGCCAGATTCCTTTGACTTAATACGGGGTTACCAGCCTCGGGTTCATCCGACTCAGGTTGAACGGGTTGACTGTAGATGTGAGCAGAGAGTGCAGAAACATTGTTGCGACTTTCCTGGTGAAGGGTTTTTCCTTTTTAGATGCCCTGCAGTTCTCAAATGTTAAGTAACCAAGTACCTCCGCGAACAGGACACCTGAAAAAAAAACATTTAAAATGAAACTACAGACTCACGCAAAATCCTATTTGTACCAAGTGCTCATCAAATGTCAATGCGCAATATCAGAAATCTTTTAGATTCACTCCCTGCATAATAATTTTTGCTCTTTATATAGTCGCAGTTTTGAATTCAGTTTTCTCCCATTTCAGACATTGGTAGTAGTAATGCAAGAAAAATTCATATCCTACGATAATAATAACTTAAGAAAGTGTGCACTAAGCCCAACATGGTTCTACGTGTTAACATTTAGAAACTAAAACCTTGTACTATGCAAAACTTCTCAAACATGTTCTGAATGAGGAAAACAGTTTTATATTTCACCTGTTTCTTTCAATAAATGCAATAGAGAAATCCTTCCTCGGTTTGAAAATCTTCAAATTCCTTGCAGTAGGCTAGAAATGATACTTTTGACTTGTTCAACTTCGGCATGGTTGTAGATCACTACTTGCAGTACTAATCTCAAATACACTTCATAAAGTAACTATGTCTAGAAATTTCAGTATTAATTCATGCAAAATTAAAAATAAACTTTTAAAGTAGATGTAGCACCTTAAAATTATAATTGATTTACGAAAAAATTCAATCTGAAAAATTGTTCCAGTCATACAAAAATAATTATTATCTAAAATTGAATGAAAAAACGAATTGAATTTAAAAGTAATAAGAAGGTTTTCCTAGGTTTCGGTTTACCACGACTTACAGTTATTCGTCATGTTCGTCATATTTTATGCAGTTCCGAGGAAAATATGCGATCCGCCCACACTGCTTATTTGCTTGCGGCCATTTTTTCTGCAATTTAAAATATGCTCGAAAGCATATATTTGCAATGTGCTCGATGTCACATCCCTAATCGTGATTGTTAGATTTCAATTGTGTTTGTAAGTCTCGTTTGTAACAATGTGCTTGCTCCTGGTAAATTAATTTCTCGAATCTTTTTACCTCACGTAGATGCACATTTTTAAAAGTACTAGTACAATTATCATTGTTTCTAATAATTTTTTACAATCATTATTGTATATGTTATTATTATCATCAAAACTTCAACATTCATTCGATATAGAATCACGAAATGGCTAGTGTTTTGCTTCCGTACTTTGTCAATAGCTTTTGTACGATATAGATTCTGTCTTGTTTTGCTGTATAAAATATCAACCTATGAACATTTCAAAAGATGTGATTTGATTTCGAGAAAACTATAGTAACCTACTGAAATCCTGATGCAAAATTAATTACTAGGTTTATTCATGTCTGTTGATGAATATTATCAACAACGGTGGCTTGGAAAAAATTATTGTTTTAAAAACAAGTGTTTTATTTGATATCTCAGCCGGAATTGACTACTCTGAGTTATGGAAATGCATTACCTTGTTAATTTCATTGTCTTAAACGATTTTAAAAAATCACATTTTGGAAGAGTTATATAGAGTTTTATATTGTGTATGATGATTTCCATTCTTTCAATTACATTCTTAATGACCTTCAGAAGCAAACTGAATCATTATGCGATCGTAATTCATTCAGAAACTGAGATAAATTCGTCACCAAGTAATCAGCCACTTCGCTTCAGCCAGTCAGTCATGAAAATCAGCCAGTTCTCCTTCACGCGCGTTCAACAACCATCTTCACACTTGCAGAAATTTTTCTCCTCAACTCAGTGCCTTGTCAACAGTGATGCGGTGGAGGTGTGCGTGTGTCTAAGTGTGTGTGGTGGATTACCAACAAATTACGGCGTGGGCTTATATTAGCCCCCGCCTTCGATCATGGGATGAGGAAGGGCCGGGTTCCTCTCCGAACTGTCCTCCAAAATTTCATAGATCACGTGGACAATATAGAAAACCAAAGAATAGATGGAGAAGATTTGTACGAAAAGGAATTTCAGGTGAGCAACCACCAGCTCTTGTGAGCTGTGCTGCAAAAAGTCAAAATAACAAATAATATTACGTGCCATGCTTTGCGTCTCCGGTTGGCCGTACCATAATGGAAATGAAAGTCTAAACGATTTTGCATGAATGATGAAGCTGTAAGTTTGTGTGAACGATGAAAGAGTGACTGACAAACTAACCAACCACCTGTGTGTTGTAGTAACTGTGGTGGCTGCGAGCCAGACTGGCTGGCTGATGTGTATTCCATGCTTCATTGCATCGATAGGCCCCATTTACGTAGTGCTTTGCTACTGTGTGTGAATTGACGATCTTCGTGTTAGCCGAAAGTAGGGTACCGGGGCTTGATTCGTGAGCAACATGAACAGTACTTGATACTGTTGGCGATTACTGAAGAGTTAATGGTGGTCTATATTTACAGGAAGTGGGAAGGTTTTAGTGTCAGGTTTGCATTAAAAGGAAATTTTTGTGATGTTTTGCATATTTTTTCAGGCATTTGTTAAATTTATTTCTTTATATGATTGAGTATATTATAAAAATTTGTTGCTATTAAAGCTTTTATAAATATTTGTTGCCATTAAAGCTAATTGAAAACTAGTAAAACAAAACACTTTGTATATAATTCTTGCTTTTATTTATGTTCAACATTATTTATGCTCCATCCTTGTTATTTTAAATAGCATTATTTGATCTTTAGAAGTTGGAATTTTTTTACAATTTATGAGAAGCTTATGTATTATTTGTGATATTACATATATGATGGTGTTCACAAATGGACAAATAAAATTTTGCTGCAGAGTTAGCCGCTAGGTCATCACTGATATGTGTCATTTATTATGACCGCACTTTCCGGTCAATATTGAATTTAATGTTGTAAACAATTTCAATTATTTTTTTGCCGTAGATATGTAATGTGGTAGATTTTAAGACGTTTTACATGAATGACATTGTGCTTACAAATGCTTAGTTTTCGAGTTATTTAACTTTAAAGTCATAGGAACGTCGTTCATATAATTGAACTAACCGACACGTAAATAAACAGAAATGCGGTGTTGACGTAATGATAAGTGAGGTTAAAAAGGTAAAGTTAGGTTATTTAAATAAAATAAAGTAAGTAAACTTAAAATAACTTAACTTAACCCTACTGAGGCCGATGTTTCTTGCCAAAAAACTTGGCGTTGTTTGCGTCCTCAAAGCGCCGAAAAGCCAGATCAAAACTACCGTCAATGCTATTTTGACCTGAACCTTATTTCTGCTATATCTCAAAAGCTAAGCATTTGCGAGCACAATGTCATTCATATAAAATGTCTCGAATTACCTAAATTTTGTAATTATATTATAAAAGTCGTTAACAACATTCAATTCAATATCGCCTTGCACCGCAAGAGCCGCATCAAAACTGCCGTTAATGTTATTCTGACCTGAACCTTATTTCTGCTGTATCTCAAAAACTAAGCATTTGCAAGCACAATGTCATTCATCTAAAACGTCTTAAAATCTACCATATTCCCTATCTGTAGCAACAAAATTACATAATTCGTTGACAACATTAAATTCAATATTGACCCACTTTCCAGACTGGGATATCATTAAAGATTTAAGTCAAGGTGACTTATTTTTAATGACTTAGCACTCTGACCATTATTGCTTAAACTGAAGTTTAATATTCAACTAAAACTTAGTCAATTGTAGTAAGCAATTGTGAAAATAGCAAACATTAACTTCATTTAGCTTTATTAAAGTTTTTATTCAAATCCCCTCCATAGCCAAGAATGGCTCATGTTGCAGTCAAAGTGTTAATGTGCATTAATTTAGTTCATTGGTCTGCTGGAAAAAATTTTGAAAACACAAAATCCATAGCTTATCTTAGAGCTTGCTTATCTGAGACAAGCAAGATGCCCAATTATGCCTTTATCTGAGACAAGCAAGATATCCCAGTTATGCCTTTTTATCTGAGACAAGCAAGAAATCCCAATTATGTCTTTTTCTGAGACAAGCAAGATCTTTCAGTTATGCCTTTATGGTTGATCTTACATGAAACAACTCTTGCTGATTTGCATCTCATATCATCAAGTCTGTTATGCTTGGAATAAATAAAAGAAAGCTGTCTTGTTGGATGTGTGTTAAAAATGTCATAAATAATAACTTATGTAAAGCTTTTGACATTCATTGACAAACATTAAAGTGCATAAAAGGGCATCTTCAAGTTTGTCTGGTTGTTAGTTTGTTGCTTATACAGTTTTTAGTTTGCTTCTTAACCTTTTATCAACCACCGTCCTTTCTGAAGGATACTAAGAAATTGCTCGTGTTGTTCTTGTATTTTAAATGTTTCAATTAAAGTTCACATATACTGGGTTTCATGTATCATAATTTAAAGAGAGATTACTGTGAAATTTTGTTCAAAAGCCTAAAATTTGGTCGTTATAGAGTTAAATTTTGATTTTTGAGATGGTATGCTTTCAGGGATGTTTCAATGCAGCCAGTGATGTTGATCAAGGTGGCAAGCTTCTTACATAACAAAATCTCATAACACTGCTTGATTATCAAGTGTTGGTATGCCTAATTTTTAGGAAACATATCAGTAGAATATATATGCATTCCAAAATAAATAGTTGTATCCTCATTGGGAAAAGCACCAGCAACCAACCCGCAAAACTAAATGGTAACAATTATAAGCAATGAATGTTGTAGATCTTAACTCTGTAATGGTCAAATTTTTTAATCTTGAACAAAATATAACAGTAATATTTTTGAACTATAATACATAAAACCCAGTGAATGTGAACTTTTCATCAAAACATTTAGAATACAAGAACAATGTTAGCGATGTCCTAATGTCCTTCAGAAAGGATGTTGGTCGATCAAGGGTTAACACTATTTATATTTAAAAAAAGGTGTTTAAAATCTTGGAGGACTTGATTTGGTAGGAAATACTTACTTCAAGTACAGTAGACTAAATAAACACTTCTTGTGTTGTGGGTTATATTAGAGCTTAAATTTAATTTTTCCCCATTCTTTGTTTATAATTTTGGTGATGAGTTTAAAGTATGTTATAACTTATCTAACAATAATTCTGAAGAAAAAAGAAAGAAGTACTTTTTATTACTTACATCTGATTTTCAGTAATGCAAGGTGTATTCCCAAGCAAGTAAAATTATTTCACTTTTTCAATGTAATGGTCTAAACTTCAATACTTCAGAGTTGATGCAGTCCTCAAATATTCCTAAGTAGTTAGGATTCAAGGTTTTTTTATAGATTTGTGCTCTTTTGGTGCATTCTAGAGCCTCCATTAAGAAAAAAAACTAATTGTGTTTGTCTTGAGTAGATATATGTAGAATTTTTTATGCAAAGAGCTAGCAACAAACATTCTGCTTCTCTGCAGTCATATAAAGACCTCTGCCATTCCTTAATGCATTACCTGCCATATGAGCCACTGTTGGTACACAGAGGGGAGTTTCATGAAGCTGCTCACCAATGTCACGAGATGATGTTCGGTCCTACCCCTCATTAATTTGTATTAACAAGGAGGCCGAGTTCTCGGTGTGGAGGGGCTTGGCGTACCTCCCTTAAATCTTAAAATACACAAAAAATAGGCAAACAAAATACACGAAAAATTGAATTATAGAGAATCCACGTTACATATACTAAAACAAAAATGGTACTCACCAATGTGAAGGTATACCACTTACACAGCACGCTTTTCTGTGCGCGTCTGAATTGATGGGATGTCCTCACGAGGATAGGTATTAATACTGCCGAGATTATCGGAGAGATTTTATGTTCACAGCAAATACATAACACCCAAGACAAACATCCCTTCAAAGGCACTAACGCGACTGCCAGAAATTGTAAATAAAATTCGAGCATAAAAGCCTCATGACAAATACTACCCCAATACTATGGGTTGGCCAACCCTCAACGCATCAATTGAACTAAGACACATGACAAGATACAACCTATTTTTTCTTACAACGTTTCCAACAGCACAGAGCACGGTCATAGCTTCAATTCACACGAGCAATCTCAAGTACAGCTTCAGTTCAAAATTCGCTGCGCTTTTCCACCACCTATCTGTTACAAACACGTACTTCTTTCTCCGACGGTTCTTGACGTTAGACTGATAACCTACTCCCTGAAATTCATCTAAGTTTGCTCGAAGGGCTGTCCCCTTTTCTCTAACCCTCTCAAAAAGGAACCAATCACATATTGAGAGTGTTAGAGGTGTTCGTTTAGCTCCTCCTACATTTCCCCCATCACAGCGGTTGCCTTCTAAAGCCTTTGGTATTTGGCCCTTACATTTTCTCAGTGTTTTTTTTTGTAGAAGTTTATGCTTCGTGGTGCGGGCCCAGCTTATCGCGGTTCCAAACACACAGCGATAGACTCCCTTCACCCTAATTCGACCTTTGCCCTCGTGCTTTATGGGCTCTTAGACTGCCGTCTTCTCACGCCTTGAAATAACACACAGCATCAACACACCACTCCAACACAAAATGTAGCACACAACTCCAGAACACGACCGTTGTTTTGTAAGGCATACATGTTAAGCGACACGCTCGTGCTGTTGGATACGCAAGTACTACAATATCCTAAAAAAAAAAGCAAAACCAAAAAGCACAAATTAGTTGACACAAAAAAAGGCAAATCAGTTGAAAATTCCCAAAATTAAATGTTTCTCAACACCAACAACTAGTCACAAACTCAAATTTTATAAATACTTAATTGAAGCTAAATGAAAGCATAATCCAGCCAATGTTTGCTTCATTTTAAATTTGAGTTGGAAAATGAACTTCAGTTTAATCCATTGTAGTTGACTGAAACTGAAACTTGAACCGAAACATAAACTGAACCTGAAACTCAACGTGTTGAGGACATCAAGAATATCTCATTTAATGTTCTTGAAAATATTTAGTTGAAATCTGGCTTGTATAAAGATATTATCTAGGATATCAATGTAATAGGATATCCTATTACTTATTTTATTATTTTACAGGGTGGTGCATAAGTAACGCACCCTCATTTCTTACCGCAATATACACTGGGTATCTGTAGACAGGATACGACATGTAAATAAACTTTGAGAGTTCCTCTATTGTTTGCAATTAACCCTATCGTTATACCTTTCATAGTTTATTTATTATTAATTTTTTAAAAGGATGTGTTACTTATGCACCACCCTGTATATTAGTATATATTATATATCCTTGTAACAGGACATCATCTAGGACAAATTTGTCACATTTTATTCTCTGGAAAATAACATGCTTTTTCAAGCTACTGTTAACCAAATCTTAGCCAAATTTCATGGTGAGAATCCTTGCTACTCATCAGAAAGAATTATTGAACTCTGATTATGATAACAAAACTGAGACATTTCTGGGTGGCATGATTCATACTTATGCTTTTTGGATTTTCTTTTTGGCACATTCCTCTTCTTTGTGTGTTTTTCTTCTTCCTTCCTAACCTACTGTTTCTAAATACATGGTATCCTGTGAGGAAATTGTTTCTATGCAAATGATTTTTCTGTGTAGATTAAGACTCCATAGCTAGTGCATAGACTCCCACTTTTGTTCAGTCTATACTAAATGGTCCCTTCCCTTCACTCTCTTGCAAGTGCCTTTGTTGTGGCCGTGAAGTTACCAATTAATGTAGAAATAAATAATTGTGCTGTTAAAATTTTTTTTACTGCTATTTTACATCTCAGAAACTGTTTTGAATGAGTCAATGAAAAGATTATTGTTTGAACTAAGTTTCATGTTGCTTCACTATCTTTATAGCCCAGATTTATAGTGTTCTTGCAGGATATTTGAATTTCAGAAAATTTTATGTATGTTGATGGTTGCATTGATTTGAATGACTAGCTTGGGGCACAAATTTGGCCTGGTTTAAATGATGAATTAAATTGGGTAGTAAGCCATTCTTTCTCCATAATATGTGCTAATTTTCTGGCTTGGCTTTGAGATTTACTTGCACTAGCTAAGTGTGTAGTGACCCAATGTATCTAATTGGACTTTTGTACTGCCAAAATAAGAAAATCTCCAGTGCAAGAAAGACATGATATACTAAAGCATATTGTGTCTATATAAGTGGTTGTGGTTTTTGCTAAAAAGGTAATAATTTATTGCTATAAATTGAATGTTCAATGAATAAATTCAATGTTAAAAATATTGATGTATTTTCTATATTGATATGTTTTTAAAGATAGTAATTTTTTCAAATAAATGATAATTTAAAATTATGAAATTTTATTTTTTGGGTAAAAACTCATTTACTGCTAAAAAAATAGTAATTTATAGATGAAAACATACAATTCATGAACAGAATTGTTGTGCTTGGTTATAGTTTGTCAGGAAGTATTTCAACTTTTCATCACAAAATTCAAATTTAAAATTTCCATCAATAGCTATCACTTTTATTTTCAGGACATGAAATTGAAGAGCAGTTGGAGACTTGTGGCTTTCTGGCCTATGAATCCTTTCTGTTTAGTCAATCTTATGTTGAAGGGAACTTAGCTGTATTGTGCCTCTGAGTTGTGTCGCACCTCTTCAACTTCTACTTTTGAGTCCAATTGAACCCTGTCATGACCAAATTTTTTAGCACTTGAACAATATATGATGGTAATTTTCTTTCAATTACAATACATGGAACCCAGTAAATGAGAACTTTACATCAAAACATTTAGAATATAAAAAAGATGCGAGTGATTTCCTCATGTCTTTCAAAATGGACGTTGGTCAATAAAGGGTTCACTGTCAAGCTGCTCCTGCGTTTGTTGGTCCCTGTGGTCTGGTGGTGGTGTCCTGTGGTCTGGTGGTGGGGTCCTATGGTGTGGTGGTGGTGGTGGTGTGCTGTGGTCTGGTGGTGGGTTCCTGTGGTCTGGTGGTGGTGTCCTGTGGTCTATATAGTTGTGGGGTCCTGTGGTCACAAGAAGGGTTGTTGGTTCAAGTCCCTCAAATACTTGCCCAGAGACTTGCATTTTTTGTATATTGCAGATGTGGTCAAATGTCTGCCTTGTTCAAATGCTGTATACATCACTTATCAACTTCATTGGAATTTTATATGCACGTGTCAACTGGATTGAAATTCAAACATTGATTACAAATGTAGTAATTCATTAGCTAATTTCAACATGTATTGATTTGCTGTCCCATGCTGAGAGTTATTATTTATGCTGAAAGAAAATATTTTTATTAAATTTAGGACCATCTTTTTATTCAGTTCATTGATGTCCTGTTTTCCAGCACCTACTACATTCTTCAACTTTTGTCTTGTATCATGAACTTCTTTCTCATCTTACTGCTTCTAAGCACCTTGGGCATAGATTCCGCATTTCCTTGCCTCCATACTAACTGGGGCCTTCGTCTCTTTAGATGGGGATAGGGAGGCTTTAAGTTAACATCTAATTTATTGATTTGCTTGTTTTTATGTAAAGCAATAACAGAGAGCCTTGACTAATTTCAGCACATTTTGATTTGCTTGATATTTTGTGTGCAGGAGCTGAAAGCAATAACAGAGAGCCTCAAGAGTGAGCCAGGCTTTGAGTGCAGCCATGGCGAGAAAGAAGAGAACCGCAGGAAGAACAGATACAAGGACATACTGCCCTGTGAGTACTGTATGGCTTCTACATTTAGGTTTCTGTCATAGAACGTTACGTTTTGTGCGTGGCTAATCGATATATATCGATGAATTAGTGTCCACGACCCGTCAAAATTGACGGAGTTAGATATTTTGCTTGAACAAGTCAAGATGTGGATGACAAGCGAATGTATCCATTTAGGGTTTTACCCTAAAACTTTGTTTTGTGTGTGGTGAATTGATCTATGTTTATAAACTAGTGTCTGTGGCCCGTCAAATGTGTAATTTCTGTACCTAGGATACGACACGAGTGGCTATAACTACTTCAATTGCGGCTCAAAAATACTTTATTCTAAGTGTTTATTGCTGTCACAAGAAAATGTTACCTTTGATATACGCTCAAGCATAGAAACTCTACTCGAACAAAGATTTGTTCAAGAAAGGTATTGAATCCCGTCATTTTTGGCGAGCCGTCTTCACAACGTAGTATATATATATAGTAGGTGAGGAAAGCATATCGAACACATGGCTCGCAGTGTTACAATAATTTGAGATAGTCATGTAATTGTGAGGTCTGTCTCGAAAGAAAACACACCTACTCTAGGCCGTCGTAACAAACGTGGATTGTCGAAAAACAGGGTGGCGCATAAGTAACGCATCCTTTTAAAAAATTAATAATAAATAAACCATGAAAGGTATAACGATAGGGTTAATTGCAAACGATAGAGGAACTCTTAAAGTTTATTTACATGTCGTTTCCTGTCTACAGATACCCAGTGTATATTGCGGTAATCAATCTTTAAAATTTACCTTCAAAAGGGTGCGTTTCTTTTGCGCCACCCTGTATATGGGTGTCGCCCAAATGTTTCCAGAAGCTCTGTGATTGACTTTGTAGTTCTGTACGTCAAGTTTCTGAGCTGTGGTGGATGCAACTGCAGTGATTACTTGTTTATTATTGCGGTTGTTCGTTCCGGAGACCGGCCGTTGCAACTGAATTTTCGCGAAGTAGGGACCGTATTTGTTACCGTCTGCGGAAAGGTATATACTGTCTTGAACCGTATATGGTAATCTACTGTATGTCACACAAAAACCCAAACCGCTTATTTATTTTCCCGTATCAGTATTACTATCATAAAAATACAATAAGCATTTAATTTCAAAATGAACCCATAAAAAAGTATTACTGATTGTGATTGTATTACTGATAGGGGAAAATAAATGCTCGGTTCGGGTTTATGTGCGACACACTGTATTTACCGTATTTAATTAACATGTACTTGGACTTTTAAAACCCTCCCTGTACTGTTAATAATCCATCCATTACGGTACAGTTCTTCGTTAATAACAGGGATTACTGTTAAGCAATAACACTTACGAGATGATGGTGGTGACCTTAACTGCTCAACCGATGATTAAATTTCACGCAAAATACACAAACATATGTGTATGGAGATGTATAGCGCTCTCAAGAAATCGAGCGTACCCCGTCCACGCTCTGCAGAAATCGAGCGTATCCCTGCCACGCTCTGCAGAAATCGAGCGTATCCCTGCCACGCTCTGCA
>JACJUY010008275.1:7076-19485 GCA_014220935.1 Platorchestia sp. MABIK | reverse complement strand
AATCAGGAGTACAAATAATCAAGTGTCAGTTTTCTTTTTATCTTCTCACGCTGTATGCAGACCCACTCAAGGTCATCGCCATTGCTCATCAAAAAGCAGTTGTCAGCTCGTGTGCTAATTCAAATACAAATGCTACTCTGGTTAGTTTCCTTACATATTCCTTATAGATTTGCTCGAGATGGTTTTAACCCAGAATTTACAGATCACATGGTTTACCAACCTGTAATGTTGAGTGAGCTCATCTTTGTTGCATCAGGGGTCGTGAAAGCGCGTCAACTGTCAAATTTCAAATAAAAATGACTCTAATTTCACCTCCCAGATAAAATTATAGGCTGAAAACACAAATGCAAGTAGAGAGAACTTAGATACGTCTAAATCAAGCCGAAAGTTGCGAGTTTCTCTGAAGTTAGTTGCATAATTTCGAAAACAATTTTTGAGGTTAACATTTTTTCGGAAAAGCGCAGAAAGCCGGCAAGTTTTTCAAGATTTACGGCCATTAACAAAAATTTAGATGATTTTAAGCCCAATAAGCAACAAACTTCATCAGATTATTGTCTTACTCACCTACGGATAAATTTTCAGCTTATAATTCCGCTTCTAAAATAAAAAATTCTACATTTTCTCCAACACGTCGTTCATGATAAAGCTTGAAACTATTTCGGGAATCAGATCGGGTACATCTATATGACATGAATTAAACTTTTTCCAAATAATAAAAATTAGTATCATAAGAAAAACTTGATGATAATTACTTTTGCTTATTTAGTCATTAAGTACTTGCGTTATTATCTAGATCCCCAAAATTTTATTTGGATTGATCAGGAATGAAGGATGTTCACGCATTGCTGGGTTTGGAGTTGGTTTTCGATAAAAATCCATCATTACTAGATAATTAAGGCATGGATAAATGGAAAAACTCATTTTCCGTGCTGTTATCTATGCACCCTTTCGAACGATATACAGGCCGCCCTCTTCTGAGCACTCGCAACCAATGATAACGAGTAATAAATTGGTGTCGGATGAGCGCGAGAAATCACGCGTGTGGTAATAATAATAATAATAATATATAATAATAGTAATAGTAATAATAATAATAATGTGGCTTCACTCGCCCCAAGACTTCAAATCATACAGTTCTCAAGATTTCACTTGTTTCTTTCTTCAAAAGAATGATTGAGATTTAGAATGAATTCTGTGTTTGAATATTTCATTGCATTGCCCCTCAGGGGGATGCAACTATTGTATCCATGGGAATTAGCACTCCCAGGGGGAAAATGTGAGGACCCGAGCTGAGAGTTAGGTAGGCCTTCTTTTTGTTGAAATAAAATGTTTTTTGCTATGTTAAGGACCAGTTTTTTTGGTTCACTGCTGCCCTGTTTTTCAGCACCTACAACTTTCTTCTTCAACTTTTATCTTGTTTCATGAACTTCGTTTCCAACTTGCTGTTTCTATGCCCTTCTGCATAGATTCCGCATTCCCTAATACCCATACTGAATGGTTCCTTCCTCTCTTCGATACGTATTTTTTTTGGCGTTAGGGAGGCTTAAACTAGCCCATAATATAATCTAATCTGCAACAAGCATTGGGGAAATAACAAGGAAGCGTCATTTCCTTGAAAGAAAAATCACCTTGGAACGGAATCGCCCGCTCACGTGAGCGGATTCGACGCAATTCAGACATTCTGAGCTACAATTAAAAATGTCAAAGTGGTGGTTCTAGGACGTTCTCGAAATGTTGTGCTTAGAATATCTCGTGCCTCTGTTATTTTTTCTATCTTGTCCTTTGGGATGAATTCATTTTCAGTTTTTTGGCCTGGCAAGCAGTTTTGTTCAACACACTTCCTTCTACGACCGGTAAACTATGTAAATGACCCTAATTTTTATTATATAATAGAATAAAAATGCATTTTGATAGACCATAATGAAAACTTCCACAATGGAATGTATCGGTTTTGAGGTGTATAGGGAGGGCTCTTTTCTGAAGAAGGTCCTGAAAAGGAAGGATGTATATGCATTATTTGCTGTGAAATTTGTTATCCTTTACTAAATCTTTTCATAGAATTTTGGGCTAATCATGTGGTAAAGTTCAGCGTATGAGCAACGGAAGAAAATCACTAACTTTTAGATTCTACGGCTCTTAGTGGATTTGAGGAAACACAGTGGAAATGGCTCTAGTACTACACAATAAAATTATCTCTAACACGGTTCTGGAGCAGTGGGTGTAGACAGCAGCAGCGCAGCAAGCAACGATGCCTGTACCTAGCTGAAGCTAAGGACAGACCTCTGCTGGCAACCTGAGCTGTCAAATGATCACTCGATTAGAGCAGCAATAGTAGTCGAGCGTTCCTTTCGTTTTGTTGGTTGTAGTTTGTTGATATGATTCTCTCACCTTATTAGTTACTTGACTAGAACATTGTTCAGCTGCAGCAAGGTGCTTTTCTTAGTTGTACAGTTAGCAGCTGGTGAGTGTGATGAACAATATTGAAATTATTTGCATGCTAAAGAGTTATCATACTTTTGAAAAATTTTACTCTCCATGAACTGTTTTATTAAACTTGGTGATTATTTTATTGTGTAGCCCCATCGTTTAGGACGTGCTGAAGAAGTTAGTCATTTGGCGTATCTTTGTGGACTTGCCTCGCTCCTCGGGGAACATTTAGGGCTCTTAACTTTCGCTCACACGGACTCGTTGATTACGTCTGACCTCGTCAGTTTATCAACAATGGTTGTTTCATGACGCTGTTCAGGATTTGACTTGGTAAATAGATCGACTTTTCCTGCTGTACGTATCGTTGTCCATAATAGGAATTACTGAAAATACTCGTACATTCAACTGGCCTCCGGCTCGAACGTCGTGCAAAGGCCTTTGCAAGTGCCATTTCCCCTCAACGTCAATTTTCGTTTGAAACGTTCAATGTTCGTACTTGAGGACTGTAAAATGATATACAACGCGCTCCTAAGAACCAAGTTTTTTATGTATAGCATGAATTGCGCTTACAAATGCTATATGTTTTTAGTGGCACATGGCCTCTCCAACCGTTGTCTCGCGCCATCAAAACCGGTCTTAGGAATTTCTTATTTGCCTGCATGATGTTACGAATCAGCCTTTTATCGATACTATTTATTGAATTTTTTCGACATCAAAAGTAGGTTTGAGATTAGGTTATGAAAGAACACTGTCATCTCAAGTTATCGTATTTATGGGAATTAGCGCCCTGAGGAGGAAGATGTGAGGTCCCGTGTTGAACTTGACAAAGACCCTTTGTAGAAAGAGAACGGGATTTTTAGTTTTGTTACGAACCATCATTTTTTGGTTCATTGCAGCTTTTTTCATCACCTATTGTATTCTTCTTTAACTTTTATATCTTGTTTCACAAACTTCCTCCATACTTACTGTTTCGATGCGCAGTGTGTAGGACATGCCTCGTACGTAGATTTCACGTTCTCCTAATTCCGTACTAAATGGTGCCTTCCTCCTTCCTTTCTTGGAAACACCTTGTTGTGAGTACGCAGGCTTAAACTAACTTATAATCTATGGTCAGAAGGGATACAGTTGACGTTCTCCAGTGTTTGTTACAGATGTGATGTTGGTGACGTATTAAACTAAATATTTCTCCTAGACTTTAGGTAATGATTTGTCTAGAATTTTTACTTCGTGAGGGAAATGCGTATAATGTTATGAATTTTTATTAAACTAACTAATAATCTAATCTAATCTTTGAATTTTAAACCTAAAATTTTTAATGGGTGGGAAAGGTAGAAGAACATACCATCTCAAAAATAGAAATTATCATGCCTTAGGTGTTAATGTTCATCTACCGTGAATTACCTTGGAATAATTTTGGCTTGACCTTTGGAGTAAATTGTGCAGTGAAGGGACATGATACATCAAACACTATTAAACCTCGTCGACCAGACTCTGCCATATAACTCCTCTAACATGTACAATATGAAATTTGGGATTAATTTTCTGGTATCGACTTATATAAATGAGCCCAAAACTTTACCTAACCCTGACATTGCTTCACTAGAGTAAATTTCCGTGGATGATTTCAGTATCTATTCAGTGAAAGTGAAGCCGCACTTTAAGCGGTATCAAGTTCCTTATTTACTAGGCGTAATTTCAGTACTTTTTGATCATTACTTTACGATTACTTAATTCTTGCTTAGCTTCTCTGTTTGTTTTTATCAATTAAATCTTTGTGGGTTGTTTTTGTGTAAGCTGTCTAGTTTTTAGTTTAGCGTGATTCTCAAGTACCTAGTTTTCCCACCTGCCTTCAAAACTGCCTCATTCTGAATTTGCACTTGGAACAACAGCTCGGCCCAACAAGCTTTTTTTTCTAACCGAAAATCCAGTTTACTCGAATAATGTAAGATGAACTCGGGTGTTTCCTTCCTGAATAAGATATGATACTGGACAATTAATTAATATTCATTTATGGGTTTGCCCATTTTTCGTATCGACGCCGGCACTGCCTGTACGGTTGTTAAGAGTTCTCATGTATGCAAAACAAGATTTACATTCGTCCTTATGCTTTCATTAGCCTCGGATACTCGTGTCATCGCTTCAAAAACTAATACAAAGTACCCTTCTCTAGGTGAGGCTTCATTGTTGAAGTCTCACATCGAATTTGGGTCTAATGGGGATCATTGGTGGATCTAATGCAACATCGAATGCTGTAGTCTTCTGCGCGGTGTCTGGGCTCCCTTTGGCGAAAAGGGCACCTGTTCTAAAGCGACGTACGCACTAGGAAGCCAAGACACGCGACGATGGAGAAAATGGTAAATTTTATGTTGAATCCCTCGTCAAAAATGGTTGCCAGAGTGGCTGGTATGCCGATGAGCTCTGATAGTTCCCTGGCTGAGAATTTACTCCGGAAAGCTGAAAAGATGCCCAAATCAGGCCTACCATAACTAGAAATTTATGATGGTCGTGATAAGAATGTGCTGATAGGAATGCTCAAGGAAAGCGAGCGCTTATCTTTCAATATCACAGCGCATCAATTGTTCCTACAAAAAAGCAATCAGATTTCTGAAATTTAATCTGAAGAAATTTCGCTTCAGCGGGGCGTTTCTTTATTCCTGCGGTGTTGATGCTGAAACCGCAATATGGCCGGGCGCGCTGCATAGTTACCTCGAGGAGTCACAGCGTGGGTGAGGCACGCGTCCATGAATGGGAGGGCAGCTGAGGCCCCCTATAGCTACGAGGTTTGGCTGCTCAATGCTACGAATGTTGCGTGGCATAGTGAATGATCGTACCTAAGTTGGGACTCATATATGGCGATGATAGTGATAATGTGACAGTTAAACGACTTTTGTGGCGGCTGCTACCATGTTCCATTGTGATAAGTTGTATGATCACCGTTACAACGATTACACAGTACTTTTCGTCAAGTGATGTGAAATTTGGTATTTGATCTCTAAGACTTCCGGTGCGGTATTGTCTTGAGTTACTAAAGGGCTTGCGGGTAGGGAGGCTGAAACTAACGACTAATCTAATCTACTAAAGGGCTAGCAAACGAATATTCATCAGTGCTATTACTACTCTAAACTGCAATATTGGCGCATTGCAACCTCACCAACATTTTGTTTAATATGCTTTCAATCATATGCACAACCTTATGAATTATGCTATCTCTAAAATTGGAAGTGCATAAACGGATCCCAAGATGGTGACAAGTATAATGCAACTTTAACTAAACTTCTGAATTGCTGGAAAACTCGTATTGTCGAGTTATGACTTCTGGAAAACGCCAAAGCTACAGCGCAATAGTCTATGGCCGAATCTGTCAACTGAGTTTTATATCATTATTTCTTGGCTGTTGCTAGGAGAGCCGCTGACGTCGTCTTGTAGCTGTTATTTCCAAATTATTTTATGTGACGCTCCAGCATTTTTTCAACTTAGGTGAGGCACGTAATGTTTTTAGCACTATTAGTATCCAGAAATATACACAATGATGGCCAAAATGATGGAAGCTTCCAGTGATTTTTGGATTTTCCCACTTCTGATCTGAAACTGCTCAATAGTTGTTTTCCTAAGAGAGGGTTTGAAATGCAAAGAGATAATTGAAAAAATAGCATCATGTGCCACTGTTCACTGAGTTTAAAGCAGTTAAAAAGGCAGGAAAACAGTAGTTGGCATGCAGAGGTACTAATGTAATTTCAAAGTAGGGAAATAAGACAGGTTATTTTAAGAGGAAAACGTCACCTGGATATTTTAAAGTCTCCAATGAACGCAAAGATCAGGTTTAGTGAGATCTCAACTGAAGATTGATAGGGTGGCAGCAACTTTTCAGCCTTGAAAAATGGCAAAACCAGCACTGCTTCAGTTCAGTTTGTGAGCGATTATCAAGCAACGTGTTAATGTCAAAAAATCATTTTTGAACAAATTGAAAATGGTGATTCGACAAAAAGGGCAAAACAGGTATAGAATATAATTATAAATGCCATTTCGTGCACGCTGAAGTTGGTTAAGTAAGTTCTTAGAAAGACCAGATGTCACGGTCGATTTCATGTGACTCGGCCTGGTCTTTTCCTGTCATTTTTTATCTTTTGACAAAAAAGTGATGGGTTGTCAATTTAACTGCATCCTCATCCACTCAATGCCACTACAGTATCTTGTTACGCCTAGCTTCCTATGTACACTACTGACTTATATGAGGAGCAAATAATGAACCAGTCTCTATCTTTTTGACTATGACTGTGTGTTGAATAAATATAGACTTACCGAATTTCATCATTATATAAATAAAGTAAATTCTTTTTTGCAATTCAGCAGCGAAAATCTTACTCTAGGCTGCCGCTTCTTCTCGAGAAACTCGCCATGTACGAAAGATGGTGGCCACTGTCCGATCTTTGAATGACGCTGGTAAAATACGAGTAGGTCTCACGCCGCTGTCGCGCTGCACACTGCTGAGTGTTGCAGCTGCTGCCCATCTTCCATAATGAATTTGCTAACATCCACGAATGGATGCTTAAGGAGTTACTTCACTGTGTTTTTTCGAAACAAAAAAGCTTATTCTGTTCTTGAGTGCCGAGTCAATTAGATACAGGCACAACTGCGCAGTAAACTGTGTCCGGCCAGTGAAGGGCGATGTAAAGATTTGTATTGCCTATGATTTCACGTTTCTGTGACGGAAGTATTTTCGGTGTGGGCGCACAGCGAAAGGGCAGTCGTAATGGATATATTCCTTACAAATACTATTTAGTTATCAAGATATCTCAGGAGTAACTTGAAGACCGTGCGGTCCTCGCTAGCTGACAAGGACCAACTGTACGTGAACGACACCTATGCTTTCATAAGATAGCAACAAACTTACATGATAACTGCGCTAGTTTTCAACTATTGACTGTACTATATGATGGAAAATTTAAATATGTTTCCGGTATGTATAGGATTTGGTTATTATTATTTTCAGCATGAGTGCATTCCACCCTAAAACAAGCGTGGTACGACACAGGTCTGGCCATTTGTTTTTCTAACGATGGTATAAATTTTATAATACAAATACTTGTGAAATACGCTCGAAAACTCTGGCGGGTTTGCGCTGGTAAGCGCAAACCCACTCGGGTTAGACGTCAGGCTGAGAGGGGGGTAAGAGTCATTAAAAACCTGTTGAAAAAACTTTCTTCTTCCGAATCGTTCAAATCACGTCTTGCAAAAGCGTTATTTCAATCACATTGCATTCCTCATAGTGTCACAAAATTGCTCCCTCTGTTGCGCTGAACAATCGTAAATTTGTGACTTCTAGAGATAGAGTTCATCCTAAATACTCTGTGTCCTGGTCTAAGCCTATGTATGCAACTCAATTTGATGTCGGTGATCATGTTCTTGCTCTGAATTTAATTTACCAAGGCAGTAGCGGAGATTAGTATGTGCTGAAGACAAGACAGCAGTGAACCGAAATGGAGCTGTAATGCAGAGCTGTAAGGAAGGAGGGAAGCCGATACTTTTCAAGCAGTAATCCGACCACAATTCTTTACCTAAGCATATATTATTTGTGCGTAGCATGATGCAGCGGATGTTCGGAATGATTTTTCTTGACTGAAACTTCAATTCTAAAACTTCAGGATAACTCATTTTGTCTGCCACGTTTTTTACACATTAAGAAACATTTTAACTGTTGAATTCTTTTTCATGTGAGACATAATTTTTTATTCATTACTGCATGCTGTATAGTTTTTTTATCGTTCATTGCCGTATGCTGTGTAGTAAGGTGTCGTGTGTAGCAATGCCGTATACAGGAGCGCGTCTAACACATCAACGGCTCGACACTAGCTCGACACTCAAGATTTAGAAGTTTCAATGACTTGTTAATAGTTTTCACAATTGGTCAAAAATTGAATCAAATAGGTTGATATGACACCGAAGTGCTCATACAGTAACAGGACTCAGCATAGTATGTCGACATCAAACCACGTAGTATGGTAGAACAAAACTGAGCCTATATGTGAAAATTATACCTACGATAGCTTCTTCAAGCCATGATATCTGTGACGGTCGATTTCAAGTGACTCTGCCTGGTCATCTCACTTGGCGCGTCTTTTCTTACATTTCAGCGCGTAACTAGGCAATAAACCAAGTATACCATCAAAGTGGAAATGATTCCACGAGTTGTGAGGGAGCCAATTTGGTGCAATTAAAAACCTTAACATTTACACAAAACCAATTTTGGTTAGCGAAAGAAAAATTAATCCAAGTTAATAAGGAATGTATATTAATACAAAACGATACAGGTCAGACGAGATGCAAAACAAACGTTTTCAAAAACTTGACTGGTTAGCAACCCTTTCACTTAACATTATTCTTAATACGCTAACTCGACAGAAGAAGTAACTGGACAGCAACTATGTATTCACACGCTAGAGTTCGACAGTCCACTCGACCTTAACTAGAGAAGAAGTTGGACTGAAGTTCTCTGCAAACTTGCATGTCTCGTGATCTTAGTTTATTGATGCATAAGATAATGATGGGCAACTAACATCATCCTACAAGTCACATTATTTACAAACAAATAGCCAACAGTGGATAGATGTTTCAACGTACTGCTAGGAATTGCTATGCAACATTAAAATGCCTGTAATGACTTCCTAGATGGCGATAAAACATTAGTTGTCGCACTGCAATACTTTTTTTACACGCTACTGGGACTTTTATTTTCAAAGGCTAATAATGAATATAGCTGTAACCAAATACAAGTTTGGCTATGAACAAAGCGCTAAATTCCATTCAATAAGTTTCGCTATTGTGTCCCACTACGTTCATATTTCTTTCAGTCTCGATAAAATTTCAGGATCGCAACAAATCTTCTGATCAAACACTAATATTTGCGATAAGGCGCAGCGGGCACCCCGTAGCTGCCCCTCGTTTCCTGCGAGGGCACCGAGGCCACAGAAGAGGCGTGGTGGGAGGTGATGGAGGACGGCAGGCCTGAAAAATACCATTTGCAATGTTATACATTAACGTAAGTAAATTCGACAGTCTGTCTGCTTTCCTCTGGTATTAGCAGGCGTTCGCTACAACGGCAATTAAATCAAAATAAGCGTTTTCAAAACCAATAACTTTGAAGCCATAAGGTGTTTCCAGAAAGTATACACATGCTAAGGCACAATCATCAAAATTTCGTGTTGCAACATAAAATAACAAAAACGGCCAAAACTGAAAACGTGAAATGTAAGATGGTAGACCCAGGCATTCAACACAATGAAGGAACTGTTAAGCTGATGGAAAGCGAAAGATGCCTATCTCGCTCGTTAGCCAACGGAATAGCTACCTAGTAAGCGTTTAGGCTTTTACCACGAAGCTAAGAAAAGCAATAGTTTACTCACTTAGAGCTCGACGAAGACGATACAGAGCCCCTCCACGTCCTACTGTCGTACTACGCGCCCTTGCTGCTCCTGCTGTCATGAAGTGTACAAAAAGAAGGTAGGCAGTTTGGTAAATCAGCAAATGCAGAACGTTACACATGACATTTTCCTAAATTTCTGCATGAGCATATTGAAACATCATGAATACAAAATAACTCTGAACGTGAAGGTTAGTCTTTACTTTCGACAAAAGGACAGAGAAGCCCGACTTGTACGGAATTTGAGCAATCGCAATCGTTATTCCGAACAATGTCTTCCGTTTTTAGTAATGAGATCAATTTTTGTAGTTCACAAATACTGTAGTATGAAAATAATAAACAATCAAGGATAGACAATGCAGGTTGAGACAGTTAGCCGTATGCCATACACGTCGCTTGATATGGGTCAAGTTTTGAAAAGACGTTGCTACCAAACGCAAGAGAATGGCACTAAAAAAGCTTCCGTTGCATAGGTTGCAAGAAAGGAGATGCTTTACACGTTGATGCTGCTCGTTTGCGTCGGTGCTGTTTGTGCTAAAGTGCTTAGCACAATAGAACTGTGAGCTCAATTTCAGATATGTATCGTGTGAATAACGCCATATATTTGAGAATAGGACCCACCCATTACGCAAGAGCACACTAGTCATGAGGACATTTTTAAAAACAACATCGGCATCTACGGATGCTTTATTTCCAATTGAAGCATGATACATATCACCTTTTACATTGGTTTTTCAAATGCCTTAGAACTAACACCAGGACGCCATGACGCTTTCCCCCAGTCAAAGACCGGTACCCATTTCAGACACCTGGGTAGAGAGGGGTATTGTGCTTAGAATTTTTCTCCTATACCCAACAGAGAAAATCGCCACCAGCGCCGAGACTCGAACCCGGGTCTCCCCGCACGGAGTCAGGTCCTATACACTCACGGCTATGGCGAGCACTGACACGTAAGGGCTGGAGAACAGGACCTATGCAAGAGCACACTATTTACGAGGACATGAACACGTAAGGACGCACCTGTCAGGACCGTGGGCCAACTTCATCAGCTCACGGCGCAGCTCTTCCAGCTCACGGAGCTGCTCTTCCAGCTCACAGCGCCGCTCTTCCAGCTCACGGAGCTCGCGCTCCAGGCGCTGCTTTTTACGCTTGATCGTCAGCCGCTCCCGCTTGCAAATCTCGAGGACCTCCACAAGCAACGCCTTCATGTTTCTGCGTATAGTTGCCCATCACTCATTTATTCATCTTACCTACACATGAATTACTACTTTCATAAACTAACTGCTGATGGCGATATGTCACTGTATACATCAAAGTACACACGAGAGACCAAGTTGGCAGTTCAAAATTATAAATAATGCAACATCTTAAAATGTAACTAATTACAACAAAAAAAAGCTGAATACTAACACCGAAATTAAATAGAAGTAATATAAGTTAGTTTAAAGATTCAAGTAAATTGCAAATATTAGATGCTAGACGATGGTTAAGCCTTCCTAACCGCTAAAAAAAGCGTTTTGAAGAGAGGAAGGATCCATTTAGTATAAAGATAAGATAAGAGAATGCAAAATCTATGCAGAAGGGGCATAGAAACAGTAAGTTGAGAAAGAAGTTTATGAAACAAGATACAAGTTCAAGTTGAAGATAAAAAAAAGTAGTAGGTGCTGAAAAACGAGACAGCGGTGAACTAAAAAAAATATGGTCCTTAACGTAACAAAACCATTGTATTTCAACAAAAAGAAGGCCTACCTTACTTTCAGCTCGGGCCCTCAAACATTTTCCCCTGGGACCCCTTTCATCATTTCATTTCATTGAGTTGAGTCAACGATTGCTTTCATTGAGTCAACGATTGCTCCAACACAAGTTGAGTCAACGATTGCTTTCATTGCTGTAGCACAAGTCCAGCAAGTTAGCAGCGCCGTGTACTTGAACTGCAAAGAAAATTTTACTTTCCATGAAGCTTACGTAAAAGGTTTCCAGCTAATGAAATTGTAAATACCTAAATATTGATATATTCAATGAATCGATGAGAAAAACCTGCAACGATTTTTCCCTATTATGTTGGAACTGTAGATTCATTTATCCGAAAATAGATGAAATATCTTGTACCATCACTGAGCTGAACAGCAATTTTGATGTTCTTGGTTTCACCGAAAGTTGGCTAGATGACTCATCTAAAGACCTGATTCAAATTCAAAACTATTATAGCCATCATTCACTCCGTAATACCAAACGTGGCGGTGGCATCAGTACGTATGTATCTAAACACATCTTCGAAAATCATTTTTAAATGCAACCATGAATCGTGAACATATTGAGACTCTATTTATAGAACTAACGAAAAATGGTAAACGGACCATACTTGGGACTGTATATAGGCCCCCAACAGCTTGTAACGTCTCTTTCCTGAACGAGCTTCAAAGCATAATATTTCAGTTTAACAAATCTCTATACAATGACATAATAATCTGCGGGGATTTCAACTACGATCTTCTACAATATGAAAGCTGTGAACAAATTTCAAACTTCATGAATATTTTTCAGTCTAACTCCTTCCTTCCAATC
>JACJUY010008274.1:9795-38888 GCA_014220935.1 Platorchestia sp. MABIK | reverse complement strand
TGGTGGTGGTGGTGGTGCTGGTGCTGGTGGTGGGCGTTATGGCGTGTGATACCAACTGCCGGTGGTGGTAATGGTGGTTGGCGTTAAGGTGTGTGTGTGTCACTATACCTAGTGGTGGTGGTAATGGCAGTGAGTGTTATGGTTATTGACGCCAATTTTCAACCAACACCTAACTTGCAGAATTAATTCATTATTAAACAACAAATCATGTCTCAACGCACTAACACACCGCATGCATTCTCCAATCATTCATTTCTGATGAAATTGATCGCAATCAATCAAACATCAGGGTGGCAGAGTTAACGCATCTAAGAAAAAACCCGTCTCCTTTAATTCGTCGGGTCGTAATTAATACACAACATTGACTGATTAATGTTTATCCAACGTTAACAGTACATACTTTAATTCCACGATCACTTCGTATGGGACACTGACATGTTCTTTAAATCAGGTGTCTCCAAACAACGGCCTGCTGGCCAAATCCGGCTCGCCTGTGTGATCAATCCGGCCCGCGACAGCTAATGGCCTATTGTTATTGTTGCTGAGATAAGTTGTATAAAAAACAAAAATTTAAAGAGTTTTGGTCCTTGGCACTAGCTAGAGTAATCAGAATGACCCTAAGACCGGACACTTTGGAGACCTCTGCGTTAGAGAATCCCTAATCAGGACACTGGTCCATAAACTAGAGATTCCCAACTATCACGGGCCGCTCGCCTGTCAGTTCGGGATTATAACAAAAACTAACTTGAGATTCCCAACTAAAACGGGACACCGACCAGTTAACTTGATGGGTCGGTCATTACAACTTTAACAATTAGGAACGCTGACTCGTTAAACCTCATGAGTCAGTCAACCTATAATAATGCGTGACATTGACGCGTGGACTCGAAGGGTCACCGTAACTATAATAATACGGGACACGGGTCCGTACACTCGAAGGGTCACTACACCTATAATAATACGGAACAATGATTCATTAACTCGGTCACGGCAATAATGACTACATGTGACACTGACCCGCTTGGTCCCGGGACGGGCTGAACGATGATGTAGTCTCGAGCCCGCCCGTCCCAAGGCACGAAGCGCACACACGACAGAAAGTTTATCGTCCTGATGGCCGTGATGATCATTTGGTATTCCTCGGGCACTGCGGGAGGAAGAGTTATCATTTAGCAGAGGCGCGAAGTTATGGGCTCCCAGAACTGTGATATCATTCATTTATCAGTGACGTGTGATAACTGGAGATGCATCTAGGCTATGAGGTGTCATTTATCACCAAAAGTGACAAAATTGAACAAGATAGTCCCACAAGGACACACAAGTCAGCATTAAAAAGTACAAAATGCACAAGTGGGAGGAAGTAATAATAGCGGATTGTACACGAACGTAGCCTGGCGAGTGGCCACACGACTTCAATCTGGTCCTACGGAAAGGATTTCATTTTAACCTCTTTATATTCCCTTACCACCACGCACCATTCCCTCACCATCATACACCATTCCCTCACCATCACTCACCATTCCCACACCATCACACAGCATTCCCTATTATACAGCATTCCTCATCATACAACATTCCCTTACTACAACACAATATTGTCTCACCACCATACAACATTCCCTCACCGTCCAACATTCCAATGCCAAACAACATTCCCTCACCGTCCAACATTCCAATGCCAAACAACATTCCCTCACCGTCCAACATTCCAATGCCAAACAACATTCCCTCACCGTACAACATTCCAATGCCAAACAACATTCCCTCACCGTACAACATTCCAATGCCAAACAACATTCCCTCACCGTACAACATTTCAATGTAAAACAACATTCCCTCACCGTACAACATTCCAATGCCAAACAACACTCCCTCACCGTACAACATTCCATTGCCAAACAACATTCTCTCACCGTACAACATTCCAATGCCAAACAACATTCCCTCACCGTACAACATTTCAATGTCAAACAACATTCCCTCACCGTCCAACATTCCAATGCCAAACAACATTCCCTCACCGTAAAACAATCCAATGCCAAACAACATTCCCTCACCGTCCAACATTCCAATGCCAAACAACATTCCCTCACCGTACAACATTCCAATGCCAAACAACATTCCCTCACCGTACAACATTCCAATGCCAAACAACATTCCCTCACCGTACAACATTCCAATGCCAAACAACATTCCCTCACCGTACAACATTACATTGTCAAACAACATTCTCTCACCGTACAACATTCCAATGCCAAACAACATTCCCTCACCGTACAACATCCCGTCAAGATGAGAGATCGACACATACTGAGAATCAGACACCATTTTCCAAGAAACTGGTACCGTTTTCTAAGAGATAGGAGCCGTTTTTTGAGAGAGAGACAGGAGCCGTTTCTAATAGACAGGTATTGTTTTATTAAAATAGGGCACCGTTTTTAAACTTTCTGTTTTGTTCCTACCTATTTTTGTGTATTTTAGTCCAACGTTGCACATCATTTATTACGACAGATACTTTGTGCGCACTTTCTTTTTTCCGCTGAAACCGGACGAAGGTCAATTTGTTATTGTGATTGTTCTTTTAAGGTCGTAGGTCTTGGGATTTTGCTTTGTTCGTATCCTGTATTTTCATATTTCTGTCTTTCCAAATCTTAAATTATCAACACCTTGATTTTATGGTATCAATATCGAGTAAATTTTTTCGATATAGTCTGACTCCTTGTGACTTTTTTCATACCACTTCAAAGTTTCAGGAACCAATCACAAGACGGCAGATTTCAGCACAGAATTATTACTTCGATGAATGATTTCCAACTCAAATATCAATAGCAATTAAGGATCGTTAATTGTTCAGATCAAAACAATTCAATGACTGGATTTCTTATGTGTTCTTGGCTGTTAGGTTTCAAGGTAGCATAAATATTTTTTCATCTGAACTTTCAAGAACGCCAGTGACATTTTTGAAATTAATTTTACGCAGAGAAGTAAGACGACCTAAACCACATTGTAAGTTTACAGCCTTTAATGAAAGAATCTCGAAATTACCTTGGGCATCAAAGACAAGCCTATGCGTGAATTACAGGCATGAATCTCTCTCGCTGTGCTCAAGAAGAATGCCGAATGACGGCAATATTATCTCGTGTGTGGGGATCAAGTCGTGAAGGCCGGGTTTCAGCTTCACAAAGAAAGTGCGCCATCGAAACGAGACTTCTATGAGACGGCTCCGAACGAGACTCTCAAGTGAGCGGCGCCATCTGATAATTACGCGTTTAGGCCTTATTTTCATTGGCAACACTGATAAACATTTAAATTTTTTAAATGAGTAGCGAATAATATCCCCTCTCATGGGAACACCTTTGTTGCGGTTAGGGAGGCTCAAATTAACTTACAATCAATCGATCTAATAACATCTCATATAGTTTTCCTAAGAAACGATTAAATAATGACTGAAGAAAAATATTGAAAGGGAGAATCTCGCTTAATATCAACATCAGGCCCTTTAGAGGGGTGAGCCTTCGTTTAAAGTTATTTGGGTCCGTCGTTGGGACTCGACGCAGGTATCTGGCTCCGCAGTACGATGGAATGTTTTCGGCGGGTTCGACCAGAGACAGTTGGAGCGTCGTCCTCTGTCTCCCACGAACATCATCATTTTAAGTAATAAGTAGTAATGGCAACGGCGATCTTCAAGTATGGAGCTATCTGACACATACTATGTCGGGAGTCGTTTTCTAAGGAAAGGTTACCGTTTCATAAAAAAATGTACCCTTTCCTAATAGAGCGTACCCTTTCCTAAGAGACAGTTAACATTTCATCAGTGTTGAGTATCATTTTCTAACAAATTAACCCAGTTTTCTAGACAGTATGCCCCATAAGTAAGGTTTCTATTTCCCTACCATACAAGGTAGGCGTTGTCAAACCCACTCTCAAACAATCTGAAACCTGCCAGGATGTGCACAAGCAGTAGAAGATTTTAAGTCAAAAATCAAAGATTTAATCTATGGTTTCCTTCGGATGCTGATGAAATCAGTCAAATTTTTTTAGATGGATAATATGTCGTGGAACTCAAAAATTGAGACTAACGTGAATATTTTGACGCAGGTTCCGACAGTTCATAAAAGTCTGATGAAAACGCAATGACTGGTTGTCACATAAGCTGGGCATTCGAGATACTGCACACTGACAGATCAATGAACTTAACTGGAGCAGATTCTCCTATCTATCCTAACCTTCAAACCGTTTCTTAACTAAACCTATCCTAACTAAACCCAAGTGATTCTAACCTGACGTCTCCTTGTCGCGAATCATCCGCCATTCTTCGCTCCGACGAAGAAAGAAGTAATCTCGGTATTAGCCAAGGTCCCGATCAAGGATCGGAAAAATTGGTAGACAGAGCCATGCGGCACAGAGTGCTGGAAACTGAGAGGCAACTCATTGAATCGGTCTTTTATCGCCAGAGTATTGCTGGGAAGCCTCTCTAGTTATTCTTCCACTGGCTGCGCTCTACGTTTCCTATTTATTATTTGTAGTGGCCACTATTTCAATTTCGTTCATTTATTTATTGTTCTTCGCATGGAGTTTTGTCACTTCTTAAACCTACCTCGGTTTTTTAACTGTCTCTTAATAAAAAGTAGGTTAATAAAAGCAACTTTTAAATGTAATAACGAAAAATCCTCGTAAAGAGCTCAAAATTGTGAATTTCAACTTTAAGGTGACTAACGTCACAGCGAAGGTGACATTTGTCACGTCAACATAACCTTATAACTTAAAATGTTGGACTTAGTCCGCTTCACTTAACGAGTAACTTTCGTCTGTAATAATTTTACTATGAAAGTTTAATTACGAGAAAGTTGCTCTCAATTAAGAGAAAGTTAATATATACTCTTTTCGGGCTTTGCCTTGCGTAACAATGAGTTTAACGCTAACAAGTCAACCTGTCCTATGCCGAAGATAGGTTCCTTCAACTGTATTTCCTTCTAAATTTCCTAAAATAGCTTCCCAAGCTAACTTCTTCTTATGTGTGCCAATGGTATTAAAGTTGAAGGTGAGCTTTAGGAAAGGTTTAAATTGCTTACTTTGAAATATGTAAATTTTACGTGAAATATTTGCTATACGAGTTTCATTGAGTCTTGGTTTCTAATTAGACTGTTTCTACAGTATTTCGCTCCGCGAGGAAAACACTCGAGCCCCCTGGTTATTCGAAACTCCAACTCTCATAAAATTGGGCTTCTCGTGTACTGCACGGTGTTAACCGTCCCGGTGTTCTTAACTTGCAGGAAGCCGAGCAGTTGTGCTATCCGTAAGTGGTCGGTTACGGGAGAGTGGTGTAGCCATTGAGTAAAGTTATCAAACAATTGATTTATTGATATATTGAAAGAAATTAGTTTTCTCAGTTTAATTTAATTAGTTCCTTCCTTGTTCCAGCAGGAGGAGAAATTCATGTGGTGCGAGATATCTTTCAAGCCCAAAGTGTCTTGCCAAAGTAATCAAGAATAAAGTAAAAACTCTTCTCGTTGCGTGCATTGTATTCTTTAAACCTTAAAATTTGGTTAGGACGAAAAGTAGTTTTGATGCGTCGCAGACAATTTGCGACATCCTATCCTAAGCTCGTCTGGCCTATCCTAACCTAACTTATCTTATCCAAACTTAATCTGTCGTGACTAACCTAGCCTAATGTATCAAGCACGCACTCACAGTAGAGAGGAGACACCACGTAAGGCACGGTCCCGTTCAGCCACCGCTTCTCAGGGAAGACGTCCCAGTTGATGCCCACTCGCAGCATTGCTTCGTCCTGCAAGAGCAATTGGAACATAAACAGTGTTTTGAAAAGGGCTTCTTTCAACCTTCTGTAGCAGCATTTGACCATTTAATTAGCGATTTGAGCATTTCTCATATCGTTTGTGCCTCAGGGAAAAATTAAACTCACCACCGTGCTGTCGACTGCGATGTCGCCCTGCACCAACCCAGGGATCACCTCAGCGTCCGGCACTGGGGAGTGTTCGGCTGCTCCCGTTGTTTCTGGACCAAGTGCATCTGGAGTTCCTGCAGAAACTTTTGCAGTTACAGATCAGTCGGCACGTTCACGTATTCACGGTTAGGAACGACAAACAGGGACCGGGTTTTATAACAATTTCAGTCGTCACAGCAGTACTGCGACAGAGCAAGTCGAATAAATCACGGTACGTACTATAGCTCGAAATTTAGTCAATTTAGAGCAGAGGTTTTCAAAATGGGGTCCGCGGACTCCCAGGGGTTCGTTGGGGTCTGCAAAATTTAACGAATTTAACAGTGGATGCAGTTATGGTATTTATTTACAACTTTCCACAGTTTAATTACAGCTTATGAAACAGTGGGGGGGAACACATGTGAGGGGGTCCTCAGCTTATTTTTGTGTAATGAAAGTAGTCCTTGCTTGAAAAAAGTTTGAGAACCCCTGAATTAGAGAACTAATGTTACCAATGGTATCGTTACAAAGACGGGAAATGTTTTTAGAATACCGACCAACGTTAACTTCCTCAGTTTACGCTTACATCTCAAGATGTCCAAACCCTTCAAAAGAAATGTTTAACACGCTTCCTGCGTAAGGACCCACCTGTGGTCACTGAGGGGATTTTCATAATGCTGATGACGGACCTGCAGTCACTAACTCAATTTTTATGAATTTTCAATGACAGCTAAATGAAGGCAGATTCATTTAATGTTTGCTATTTTCAAAATTGCTTACCACAATTGACTTGTAATTTTAATTGAATATTGAACTTCAATTTAACTTATGGCAGGAAATATGTTACACGAATGAACGCCAATAGTCTGCATTGACGAGGCAACACTCGGACAGCTCGTGAACGCCTGTTCATGTAACTCTGATAATTGCACCTGAAGGTGCATGAACGACTCACTGAGATTTGTTTTCGAAATTCAAAGTGCGAAATATATTTTCCCTCACACAAGAAGGTTCAGGAGGACTTTGGAAGCGACCGAACAATTTCTGAATAATCTTGCTTGATCATGCGCTCACAGTCATCAATAAATCTAACACTAAAAAAAGCACCCTATCGAAACGATTCCCAGTACAACGTTTTTTAATTTTATCTATACTATATGGTCGAAGCTTACCGTCATAAATAGCGTTTTTTATTTGAGAGCAAGTTCACGCGTAATTTTACAACTCACCTAACATAATTCAACCTAATTTATTATAACTTATCTAACGTAACCTGAACCATCATAACCCAACATTCTTAACATATCTTACCTAAATCTGACCTAAGCTAATCTAACTTATCCCATCGTAACTGATTTTTAAGCTAAAATGATCTATCCTAACCTAATTTGAGCTAATTCTACCAATTCTAACCCAACTTCACCCTATCAATCACAGTCTAACCAAACATAACATGGTACAGCTGGATTTAACACAATTTAACGGAATATACTCTAAACTGAACCCAAACTGACCTAACTTAAAATCCAAACCAATAACAATCTAACCTAACCCAGCTTAAACATGCCTTGACCTAATCTAAAACAATTCAAATTGACCCAACTAAACTAACTCAAACTAATCTAACCCAACCTCACCTAAACTAAACTAACAAGAACCAGACTAACTTTTACCAACCTACTGTAATTGATCAATTTCAACCTCACCTTTCCTATCCTTACCTATATTATCCTATCCTAACCTTTCAAAACAAAACCCCTAACCTAGCCAAAATTAAGTAACAATTGAATCGAATGTCTGTGAGAGAGACATCCTATGACATTTCAAAGTGAGTTCATTCCACTGCTTAAATTGAAAGTAATGTATTGAAAGCTATTGCAGGCAGTACGTTAAAAATATGGGAATTCAGTGCAATGACGGATAAAACACGCCACACATTCCTTTGTCATATCGTCTTTTGGAAGAACGTGGAAAAGTATTTCTGATCATGCATTCTAGTGTACTCGTCCCGGGTAAATAGAAGTTGAATTCCATATCTTGGCTATGAATCCAATCTTATATTGTTCTTTAAGTGTGACAAACAATATCGATATGATGATTTTGCTGATGTTTCAGCCGTCTGTGAGTCAGTTCGTACGTTACGCTCCGAGTTCCAAGCGGTATCATATATAGCAGTGGTATTCATCACGCAGCTCGCAATGACTCAATTCACGGCTCTCGAAAAATATATAAAATAATTAATTGATGTACAAATTAATTGTATAATTTACATAATATACGCCAACTTGCAGTAGCTGCGGCTCTCTCAATAAATGCGTTTAACCGAAGTGGCTCTCTCGCAAAAACTAGTGAATAACACTGATATATAGGATAGGTTGGTTTACGTTAGATTTGGCTAGGTTGAGAAAGGTTAACCCGTTTCCAGCGAATTGGGCCACATGTGTACCATTCGCTAAATTGCTCATGCACGTACCGGTATAAATAAATGACATTTAATATGTTTTGCAACTTTTTCTAAATATAACTGTTATCATACGAGTAGGAATGTTATCGTGCAATTGCATTTTCATATTTCTTAGGAAGGACGAAAATTTTTCGAGCAGCAAAGTCGATTTTCTAATTCTACTACTTAAAAATCAACCGTTCACAACCGCGGTAGCTCGGTGAACATGCTAAACTAGATTGTAGGAGAATATGTTAAGTCAGAATAGGCTAGATTAGATCGGAAGATTAGGCTACGATACCATAGGTTAGGATAAAATGGGTTGGATAGGTTTGACAACATTACCTAAAATTATAACAGTGAATTCCTGGTGAGCTTAAAGATTTTATTGACAGTCAACTTTTAATGGTTAATTGGTCTTTCCATAATTTTTCTTGTGTTTTACGCATCCATTAGTCAGTGTGTACGTCACGCTTCCTTGCTTGAAGCGATATCATAGTTACGATTGACTGTCATAAGTAACAGTAGTCACTGGGTCAACTATCTTCAAGTAAATAGATAAATCACGATCATGTTATGATGCATTATAAGTTGATAAGTTAGGTCTACTGACGATAGGCAAAGAAAGGTAATGTAGGAACAGGTTAGGATAGGTCATGGTAGGGTAGAATAAGGTAGGCGGTCTTTATATAGGTTAGGTTAGTTCAAGTCATGTTAGGATAAATTAGACTAGGACGTCAGATTGGACGTCGTTATATTGGGATTGAACCGATTACGTCAAAATGGGAAGATGAGTTTGGTTACTTGGGATGAAAAAATCCCGTGTATTTTTCACAGGCCCAGTTAGCTTTAAGTTTTTGTCGTTAGTTTTATTGCTAGTTTCCTCCAGTCCAGTCAATAATGACGCAATGACCAGCCTGAATAAAGAAAGCCCTGGCACCCAACCACTGCTCCTGACACAAGTGTACCTGTACCGCCTGCTGACGATGACGCCACTCGGGCGAGCACTTCATCGAACAGAGACCTTTTGTTGCTGTCCTTGTCTCCAACACCATTGTCGTCGTCATCTGCAGGCTGACAGCAGCTTTCTATTACTCCGGTGTACTGGTGAGTCGGAGAAAGATGATCTTTTTCCACATGATGAGGTATCTCAAAACTCGTCGTACTACTAAAAGAAATTCGATCGTTTCCGCGAACTGGGCTTTCATCATAAAGTAGAGGGGAAAATTGTTGGGAAGGAGTATTGCTTTTTTGGAAATTACCAGAGCGTTCATTTGTCTTTTCTTTGCAAGGCTTCACATTTCTTTCAGTGATAGCATTTGTACCATTCATTGCATATGTTCTCCAGTTGTTTTGTAATTTGTCATCCATAGTCGGTGAACTTTCTTCAAAAAAATTTCCTTTTTTCATTTCCATTTTAGACTTTCTTTCGTCATCGAGAATTGCATCAAATAATGATGGACGTTTTGAATTCAGTGCCCCAGTAAATAAATCTTCAGAATTCTTCCAGCTACTTGAAATTTTTTCTTTAAGGTGTCCAAATGTTCCTTGACTTGAGATATTGGGAACGTCGTTAAGCCTTACAACTCTATGACTATTTGGATAATATCTATGTAAACCTACGTGGTGATAGCTTTTATTCCTTAAACTAGCGTGATAATCATCAGAATAAATAAAAGTTTGTCTAGGTGCTACCGTCTTATTCCTATCAGAGTTCCCACTGGTGTGGGTTGTCTCCATGCTCTCAGAGTTTGTATTGACATTCGCAACATCCAATGAGGAAGGTACTATTGACTTAAGCAGGCGCTCTTCTTTAGTACCAGAGCTATGACTATAGCTAGGCTGCTGACTGAATACACCTGAATTTTTATCTACAAAAAATAGCTGTTTCTCATTGCCCGTAATGGATTTATTAGAAAATACGTTTGCCTCTGGAAGGTGTAACTGATCCTTAACGGGCATCTTCCTTTCACTCCTGTTTCTTGTTTCTTCTCTAATAACAGAGCTTCTTCCCGTAGAAAAGCGTTTGATAAAGGAATTATGTTCCGACGGCGGCAGGAAGAGGGTCTCTGAAGATTGAAATTCGAAGGGTTCGACCACATTCGAATTGCTCGAGTTTCGCTCGGCAGAATTGAGTTGATCTTGGTAGAGGTGCATGCCAGCGCACGAATCCCCGACCACGAGTAAGAGCAGAATCGTTTTCGCAGCATAGTCATGAGGGATCATGACTTTTCCTGAAACACAAAATACTTGATTAAAAAAAGGGCCAGAATCGTTTGAAAGGTTGTGCATTAGTTGCGTGTCCAGCTAGCATCCCGCTATTGGTTCTCAAATATGGATAACGTGTGTAAGACACGAGTCAAGTCAGTATCAACATGGCAGTGTTGATTTTCCTGAATAAGGAACAAATGTTCAAGCAGATTCAACCGGTTGTTTGAACAAACACTTCAACGGTGGAAACATAAACTCAGACCGAGCTCAAGTGTCACCAAGTGGGCTTAAAACAGCTCAGTCATGCCGGCCTCTCTGACTCTATCAAGCAAACAGTGAACTCAGTTCGTCATTGACGGTCTTCACGAGACGATGACATGCGGAATGCCTTATAAAGTGTGCACTCCACACAGCAAGTGCACTGTCAGGACCGAATCATTTGTTCCTGACTAATGGGTGCCCGGGCGTGGGTCACACCACCTTTGACATCTCATTTGTAAGAATAAAACAACAGACCCACTCAGGACAACTCATTTGTTTGAGTGCGCATCATCACAGGGGAAACATACTTGGCTCATTGGCTTACCTCATTTTTGGAACTACTACCGTAAAAATGAAAAGTCCTCTGATAGCGTGTTATTGAATGAAAGGGAGTTACCAATGTTATCAATTCCATCTATAGCATCTTTGTGAATGGAGTAAGTGCATAAAGGGAACTATAATATGTCGTCTTGCATCCCCTCCATGTAAAGAATAAAGTTCATGGGCACATTACAATTTTAGCAACTATAAAAATTTTCCATAATTCATTTCACAATAATTATTCACAATTCAATTTTATTTTTACATTTTACAATTTTGCATAGTTCATCTTGCACTAGCGATGCATCAGTTAAATCATCACTTAGAACCAAATCAATAGACACGTTAACAATTGACATCATGATAAAAAGCCCCGTAACAGATGACGGAAATCTTTCATTTTCAAAGCCTGGCGTTCACAACAAATAAATAGAGAAAATTAGGATGACACAGCAAAGGTTGTTGAAGGAAAAAATTTAATTTGCGGAGTCGAAATAAGCGCAAGGAATCGAAAGTACAATTAGCGATGAATTTCTTCAGATACCAACTAATATTTCCCAGGAATTTATGCTCACATGAAGCCAAACCTCTCATCTATCATCAAATGTATGAAATGAACTCAAAATTCGCAATTAAAAGGTAAACTAAACAAAGATAACAAAAAATATATATAACAGATAAAAACACTAAGTCATTCAAGACAAATCAGCCGAGCGATGTCAATTCATTTCAGCATTAGAAATTCCCATCCTCATTACATTTGCGAAACATTCTGGGATAATCATTCAGGAAGGATTTACCACCAGAGAGCGCAACGTTCAGCACACAGTAATGTCATTCTCACGTCAGTTAACTGCAAGAGGGGGAAGGTGAGAAGCGAGTCTCTCCTGAGTGCAAAAAATATCGCTCGAATTAGAACATAGTTACATCACTAATTTCAAAAAATTTAGCTGCCTCTATCTTCGCGTTCTAATTGTTATGAAGATGTTAAAAAGAGACCGTTTGAGAGAAGCAAGAGAAGAAAAACCGAACTCTTACCAAGAACTGTGAGAAAATTAAAATGAACGCTGGAAATTTGTTGACAATCACCCCCAAAATTTGAACACGCATAGTGCGTACTCGCAGTCTCTTACAATAGAGCATTGTTTGCATAGGAATGATGTCGAATGCGACAGACACCTTTTTACAAGGCCCGCTATTGCTCCTCACTCAATTTTTTTCGAGGAATAAAGAAATTTACTTTATGAAAAGCGTATTATCGAGTGATGAAAAGAGAAGTAACAATTTTTGATTGTATGATACTTGTGATAAACTGCAATAAAAAACGAGAATTTCTCCTTAAAAAGCGTGATATAACTCCGGCACTGTGTTTCTTTGAAGGAAAATTTTGCATTTTTTTCTCAAATTGTTACACAAATCACAATACCAAAAATAGTGAATTTTCGTTCCATCACTTCACGAAACTCGTTTCAAAAAATTGGAAAAAATAATGTCAAGAAGAACAATATAGAGAAAAGAGATAACGCACTAAAACATAAATCGACGCTTTGTCTTGGGCTTGGCCGGTGATTGAACTTCCTGTAAAAGAATTGCACTAAACAAATGCCGAAGATCCGCTGGCTTCAGAAAATTAAACTGCAGTCCTATCCGGGGTACGCTAGACTGATAGAATATTTGTTCAGCGTGACAGAATTAAAAATGGAAACTATTATTGAAAAATCTTCGCTAAATTCTTGAAAATGTAAATCCGTCGACACTAATTTTTTTCAAGAATTAGAAACTATAACTATTGACGAATGAGAAACTAGAGGAGGAACTTGGTCATATCGTGTAAAAGACTAAAAAAATTGTACTCGACGTCATAGAGCTTGTCATTTGTAGATACAATATTATTCGCATATCAATGTATAAGATTCTTATGACATGTATGTAGTTTGATACATCCTTCTGAAAAAAATTCCATAAATACTTTTATGAACCTTAAAACATACAAAGAGCTTAATTGGCATCACACGAGAATTAACAATATTGAATTGAATAGAAATTTTGAAATCTTAAGGGTGTGCGATTAATTTTGTCGCTTAAGGTAAAAAATCTCGATAGAGTCAAATTGAAAAGATCGAATTGTGCAGGAAAATTCCTTCTAACAATTTGACATAGGATGATTGAGAAATAATTCGAATATTTCTCTAAAAAATGTAAAACAAATTGGACAAAGATAACAAGATAACGTGGGCAAAGCACAGACGATTGATAAGGAACTTTAAATCAAAATGAAGTGCGCTGCAACCTTTGTTGGGCATTGCGTAGTTAAATTCCCATATATTTTCGATACATCTATAAAGTGTATTCAAAAACTGCATTCAGCCGATTTATATTGAGATCATAAATGCAATTTGTTTCAATTTATATGAACGATTTCCATTTTTCTGTGTTCATTGGTTTTTGTAAACGCGTTTTCGTTGGAAATTTAAACCACAACAAGTACGGTGCTTGGAATCTATTTTAGCGCGTGTGTCCCAACCAGGGCTTCTTGGCCACGGTTCCTTCATTAGAATAATAGCGTTAGGAAATATTTGCAAAGCAACAAACAGTATTGGCAATCACAAAGGATGGGCGTGTTGTTGAAAACATTGTGGTGTCGTATGTTAAGTCAGTTGATACCGAAGTCATATATAATTTAGTTTTAGCGACTTCAACGTGAAGAATAATTTAAAACCAGTGGTTACTTCGAAGCGGGATCAGCATGACGTTATCAACGAGTTTAAAATATACCATTGGACAACGTATGTCTCTTAACAATTTCTGTGTCGGGCTTACCAGAATGAATTTAGCCAAGCGGTTGTGCCATCATACATAACAGGGGCTTATTTTTAGTCATTTTATTGCCGCCCGTAACTCTAAGAATTTACTTGAGACTTCAGCAAGCTAAACCAAAATTATTTTCCGCGCTAGAAATAGACTACACATCGAAATTTTAGGGGCATTACATGTCCACCAGAGAAAGCCGACGTTGAATTGAATTACTTGCGATTTAGCAGTTCTAAAACTTTTTGAACGGAATAACAGTTAGGTTACGCCAACTGAAGATGACCGTAACTAAAGCTACGGTGCGCTGATGAATGACCACCTATTTCTGCTCAAACTGTCAGTCAATTTGAAAATACATTGCTTTCATTTAAGAAAATCAGAGACGCCACAAAAACGAACCATATTTCTAGGCCAATGGTCAGTGAACAAGTAATGACTAGAATGATCCTTAGGCAACGGAAATGATCGTAAACAAAAAGTTCACAGTTTTAGTCATTTTTATATTCATCCTAGTCCCATTTCTTTTCTAATTAGAATCTATTCGTTCATCCCTTATTCGCTCTCAAATTATTTAACAAAATTGGACAGTAAATCAATGGATCATTTGTTGTCCTCCATCATTTTATAAACTTGTTGGTACTGTGAACATATATTTTGCAGGCTTACACAGTAATTTCCTAAATTTTTCTCATTTAATTTGTGTTTGTTATTTTGCAATTTTTCATATTTCAGCATAGCAACCAATTTCTTCCTATTTTTTCAGCCTGACGATGATGTCGGTCACTTCGGAACACTGCATTTTATGCCTTGATAATCCTTCATATTTTATTAAAATGATGTGCAACTTATCAAGTATTTTAACACGTGGAAAATCGGAAATGTACTTCGTGGAGTATTTAAGCTCCATTTCGTCTTAAGCATTTGGTATTTAAGCGATGTATTCAGCATTTAAATATAGCAAATCTATTTAGCACCCATCACCAGCGGCAACGCTGTTTCCAAGCACCAAGCACATGCATGCAAAAGTGCTAGAGAAAACACATTTGGTTAAAAAGGCAATTTAAAATCGCAGTGAAGTTCAATAACGGAACTGGACAAGGAGATCATGACTTTAGGTAATGAAAAGTGCACTTCGGTTAAAGGAAATATTACGTGAAGGGACTATTTAAGGGCACGGGAAGAGGTGTAAAAAGAATAAGACCAGCTTTCACAACACGCACAGCTGCCCTATCACAGGCAAGCTCGAGGGCTCGGCGCAGCTGCATCAGATGTCACCTGTCACTAGTGGGACCTTACGTCTTGTACTTAATTGCGACGGACAAGATTAGTGACACCTTCTCAAATGTCACCGCTCGTTTGGTCAACTCAAGTAAGTAGCCGATCTGGCCCGAGTGAGGCAAGTGAACAAGGGCATGGAACCGAGTCCCTGATCGGACTAGCCAAGTACCTGAGGTTGCTCAGATAAGACCGTCCCTGCTCGGCAACAAGAAAACCGGCAAAAACTTGGTTGCCGCAAATTTTGTAAGCTTCACAGGACACGATCATAACTCGCAGATTGACGAAGGCAAATTGACAGGAGATAAGAAGACATCTTCTCTAGTTAGAGTTGAAGCGCAACGATCTTGTAACTTGTGTCGCAGGATCGCAGACAACGGAGACATCGCCAAATTTGAAGTAAAATTGAGACTTCACTTTGTGAACGGAAATGTGCAGTCAAGAGTCAAAGAAGCCTTCAGTTTTATCATGAAAGTCGGTTCTCTGTTGCGCGTAACACGAACATATCACCACTTTGTCCACCGCTTGAATAGAACTTATCACAAAATTAATGTTAATGATAAAACTTAATGAATTACTGAGGCGACTTTGGTGAGTGGAACGTTCGGAGGTATATAATTAAAACTTTTCAGTATTGCTCATTTGCTATGTTCAAAATCGAATTCCAGTTGTGCTTCAACTGTCCACATGCAGTATTTCCAACTCTTATGAAACAAAGAAAAATCGCTGGATGTTTCCAAGAGGCTTGAAGTGAAAATTAAAACCTGACAGAAAGTTCTGTTATAGCTTCACGTACGTCTTAGTTTTCTTTGTTTTTATTTTATCCTTCTATTTTTGGCGCAATCCTTCACGTTCATGTCTATCATCCTTTTTTGAATAAATCGTATTTTCCCCCATCAATCATTCAATTTTCAATCAATAATGATTTTCAATCAAGATTTTCATATTTTCCCATCAATAATTCTTCAGCGAATTTGGAGGGTTAAATACTCGAAGAGTGTTGGCCGACAATTTACTAGAATTATTAATGATGAAACACTTTGATGATGAGAGACAAAATAAAGACACGCAATCATGGCACTAACTACAAATGCACTCAACTGTCAAAGGAATTCCAGCGATGACGATAACGTTACAGGGTCACGGTATTTACGTTAATTTTAATGGGTCCGATGCAGTTTTTATAACGCAGAGACAGAAGTTTGCTTAACAACGTACAATGAGCACAGGATGCTGACTGAACCCAAATATTTCTAAGTCAAATTTTGGCATCTGGAAGAGACCCTTTCGAGACGAAGTCTCGTCTAAGAATGACTGTTCTCTCCGCTACTAAGGCTTTACATAGGCGGTCGAGGGAAACCTAGCCGCTGGTGACCGATACTAAATGACGAACTAATGGTGCAAAATAGAAAGAGCTTATCCTTGCCGTCATTACGTTAATTTACACCGTGCAGTGCAACTATATCTATAAAGGGATTTATTTAAGAACATTGTCGCTGTCTCGCGTTTTATTTAAACGTAATTCATCACAATTAATAGCTCATTACAAGTAGGGGTGGGACAAAATAATGGAAACACCTAACCATTTGGCATCATAAGCTTTGAACAGGTTTCAACAATCATAATGTGACATGTTTTAATTTTTTTGGTTTATCACTTTTGTTATTCGAATTGGTTATTTAAAATGACTGTCTTTTACAGATATTTAAAAATGTTGGTTATAATTTATAAAAATGGCTGAACTCTCAGACATTTAAAGAAGCCAAATTGTTGGTACTCGTATGGCAGGCGCTAGTGTACAAAAACTGCCCGAATGCTTGGCGTTTCAAAAGGTACTGTCTCGACGGTATTGACTGCCTTTGAAAGAAAAGGAAAAACACCCTCAGTAAAGCAGGTCCGGCCGAAAGGTGAAGTTGTCTGAGAGAGACCATCGGACTCTATATCGAATTGTTAGAGAGGATCTTAAGACCACGGCTCCTAAAATTACTGCAAAGCTCAATGAACGCCCACGGAATCCAGTTTCCACAAAAACTGTTCGTCGGGAGCTGCACAAATCTGGATTCCACGGAAAGCTGCAATTAGAAAACCTCTGCTCTCAAAGACAAATGTTTCGAAGCGCTTAAAGTGGTGTAGAAACCACCAGAATTGATCCGTCGAGCAGTGGAAAAATGTGATTTTCTCTGTCGAATCATCGTTTATCTCATTTCCCACCTCCGGCCGATTGTACGTTTGGAGACAGCCGAAAGAAGCCTTTAATCCAAACTGCCTTCTCCCGACTGTAAAACATGGCTTGATTTCTGTGATACTCTGGGGGGCTATTTCTTGGAAATTGGCCGGGCCAGTGATTTCCCGTCATGTAAGAAGTAACAGCCGATACCATTTAGGAATTTTGGGAGACTAAGTTCATCTTACATAAGGTTCAAACACAGTTTCCGAATGGGAAAGCCATCTTTCAAGATGATAATGCCTCAATTCATAGCTGTAATTGTTAAAGAATGGCACACATTCTAATGAAGCTGAGCATCTCATCTGGCTACCACAATCCCCAGACCTCAACATTATTGAGCATTTATGGTCAATTTTAGAGATTCGAGTGAAAAATTAAATTCCGCCGTCAACGTCTCTAAAAGAACTGGAGGGTGTTTGAAGAAAATGGGCTTACATTTCTTTGGAAATTATTCACAATTTGTGTCAATCAATACTTCGGAGATTTGAGGCCGTAATTGCCCCAAAAGTTGGACCTACACCATATTAAAATATATTTGGTTGGTTTGTCAATGTGTTTCCATTATTTTGTCCAATCCTGTACATTACATCGTTCGCTTGTGGTTGAGCGCGATCGTGCTCGCCAAAACATTCCTTGCTCTCAGATGTGGGGAGGTGGTTTATTGTTCATACAGTAGGCCAGGCAGTCCCCTGAATTTCTCCCTTAATAACGCTTGGTACGATGTTTAGTCTGCTTACTTTGATTTACAATAGACCAGTCAATTGGTTTTCGTCGACATTCCTTTCCCTCGCTTCGTAACACTTTTCTCAAGCAAATGGGTGAATTTAACAGTCATGTGCTAAGACACATAACAGTTCTCTTCTCATTGACCCGAAGACATCATACTATGAATATTAAAGAATCCTCGTTCGATCCCAGCTCGACTCTCGCAGCATTTCACCCGAGTGTGTACGGCCACTCAGGTCATAATAGCAAACGGATAAGACGGGCACGAGATGTATTGAGAAGAAACTCTTCCGCTCATGATGCTTGAGGTTCGCTTATTCACTCCCTCTTCTTTAATTAAGAAACTGGAAAAAAAACATTTCTAAAACTTTATAAAATAAGTATGGAGTTGTCTACGAATAAAATAAAAGTACAAAGCGCACCCTCACAAGACAGCGACATATTAAGTTCCTGTACTGCTCATACGAGGTGTGAGCATTGGAAATATTATAATATCGTGACTAAACAACACAGAAGAGTGATACTAACAGAAAAAGTAGCAGGAGAGCATCTACATTTCTTCTGGCTGCCATTCTTAGTCACCTAACAAGTGCACTTTTTAACGATTTGAGATTCGTATCCACACGGGTTTTATTTGAACAAAATAAAAAACATCATTAGATGGAACACAGAATAGTGGTGATACGTTACACCATAGCATGTGAAGGATGTGTAATTTGAATGCATAAAGCACGACGAATAGTACAAAATTAATGGCTGAAATAATGGGACGAACACAGCTAACTTTGAAGTACTGTATGCTAACATCGTGTTAGATAAATCATGAACAATAACAGATGCTGATGCATCTGTTCAACGGTGCCCTGCTTGTTCCTACAAGATTGCCACTGCTAAAACAAGAACTAAACAGCGAAGTTTTTACAAGGCAATTACTGAAGGATCCGCTTCTGCGAGCAATTAGCCAAGCTAAAGGGACATTAAAACAGGTGCCCATTAAAGCGGCAACTCGCTGATCATCAGGAGCTGGATTTTAGAGCAATTTACGTCAACGTAACGGTGCAGCTCGCATTGTACTTCCTTCTAAGTCAACCTGGAAAAACATACAGACGTCGTTTGAAAATCCGGTCCCACGAGCTCTGCAAGAGAACCAAACTCGCGTGGGTGCGCGCAACTATGTCAGTGAATGCAAATGAACTTTTGAATTTTAATCTGGCCGTAAAGTACAAAAGTTGGTAGTGGAATTATTATGAGAGACGCCGGCACAGCGACAAGAGACACTTATTTGACGGGAAACCACTGTAGTGCAGTGATTTTACGTCATTTGATACTTTCCTTTTTCTTAGCCACTAATAATACAAGATGAGCGAGAGCGAATGAACAAAGAAATTCGCATATAGACTGAAAACGATAAGAACGGGAGAAGTGACATGGTGTACAGGCTGAAAAAATTATTGGAACATCTACTACATTCGTTATGAATAATAGATTCTCCCTTGCTGACTCCATCAGCCTTTATTCATTTATGGGTAGTAAACTAACTTCCAAGTGCAAAGCAGACATTCTTCAAGAGATATGTATCTAAGATATGCATCTAATTGAGCTATTGCAGACGACCAGCGTGAGCTAATTTCGAGCAAGTCAAGCACAACACAGAGGCCCAGCTGTATTAACATTTAATGATTGTGGAAGCTTAAACAGAGTTCGTACGTATTTACCTACCATGCCTAATTCACACTGTATTGGCGATGTGTACACAATCATTCTGGATAAACTACTCGCGATTTGAGACCAGAATGAAAAGCTCTTTCTTCTAAAAGAGACCGATCAACGTGGCCAATTTTTTAATTTATCACACATGTTCGGCAACGATTCAAGTAAGAAAACTCAGAGTTTTACCTACCGAACCAAAATCATAAGTGGCTGTCCTCCACCGCTCATTGCTGGTATAATTAACGCGAGCAGCCCACTGCTGCCCTCCTTCAAACGTATACACATCCTCGCGAGGAAAGTCATGCAGAACTCGATCCGTCACAAAATATCGATTCCATTTAGCCACCGATTAATTCCTGAGCGCTCTGCATGCAGTATTCTTCCAGTTTCTGCGAGGAATTGTATGAGTAAAAAAGAATTTGTTAAGGCTCTTCAGTCTAACATTCACTGCTACAATGACGCCGTAGCCATTTCGGGAGTAGTAATCATGGTGTAGTGGAGGTAACAGTTCGTCAGTGTCAGTATGGATAGTGTGATGATAAGGAAGAATCGAAGAGCTTTTAGTAATGATTTTGAGATCAATAGAAAGGGCGGAGAGCGCTGAAGCAACGTCAGTTATTTCGACGATAATACTGCCCCAAGAGTGAATTCAGAGAAATTAATGGTTAAAGACAACGGAAGATGCCTCCAAAAATTGTTAATGTGTTGACAATAAATGATAAGGCGTTCTAAAAACAGGTGAGTTAGCTGAATGCACGCTAAGTAGTAAAGATATGAAGGAAAAATAAGGATGCACATCAGCAAGTTTTTGAACTCCGATAGAATTTCAGACTTTTGTTGCCAAGCTTGAGTTCTAATTAAAATGAAGCCAATATCAATTTATTTAATTGATTTCTAATGATGTGAAACGATTTACTACTGATGTATACGTTAAAGGTAATAAAATATTGGTAGCTCGTTCAGCATTCCCTTTCGAGCAGGATGCGGTTGTCTTTCTTTTTCATTGTATCAGATTCATTTGGCATGCGTGAGTGCAATTCATTTATGTCTTTTTCAATTTCAAGGAATATTCACTTGTACCACTCAACGCAGCACAAAAAGGAATAGGTAGAAGTGAATCACGGAGTGAGTCAGGGATAAAATGTACAGGAAGCCTGGAAATATTTTGCACCACCGCAAACTGGCAGAAATGAAGAAACGAGTATCCGTGAAAGGACGGTTGTTTCTACATTTCTTGCATTGCGTGGAGAGAGAAACTCGTAGAATAAAAGTGCACTGTAGTTTCGTCACAGAAAAATTATGTAGGCGAGTCAAATTACAAAAAAATTAAGCCTGAAGTTTGAAAGAAGAAGGCGTCTTAGATGCCATGCGAAGTCCGAATAGCAAGAATACGAGCGTGCTGAACCTCAGGAATTTAGATTGTCAGAACAAAATTAGGAGCCATGCTAGAGACCATGTAAGGAGTGCAGAATGTGAGTGAACCAGCAAACTTTTAAACATTGCCTCCTCTCTCCCAATAAGGACGCCAAATGGCGAGGAACAGCCACCACGTTTCTGAATGTGGTGTGGAGCAGCGAGACTTGCATACGCTCGCTGGGCGGGACTGCAAAGCTCGATGGGGGTCGGCTTGTATGGCTGGTGGCAGCGTCGCGCGGTGGCACTGAACGATCTGACTCCTCTTCAGTCCCCTCCCATCATGCTGTCGATGCACTCCGTTATTCCATTTGAATAATGCGATTCACTTGTACCGTTGTTATTTCCCGCTTTCGAAAACTGAGGCTTGCTTTTTGAGTCAAAATCTGATGCGCACGGATACAGCAAAACTTTATGAGACTCTCTACTGCAACCTTGAATGGAAAATTGTACATCGCTGAACGATGAAAGTTTTTGCATGTTTACAGATAACAGACGAACTCAGGCATACACGGTACGACAAGTCCGTAAGGTGTTGAGTTGCAGAGTTTGTCGTTTCACAGCATGTGTAGAAAATGTAAGGATTTTGCAGTAGACAAGTAAACCTAAAATATTGATTCTGTTCAAGCAAATAAAAGAAAAACTACTGCGTATACGATTTAAAATAAAGCTTGTTGACCTTCATATCATATAATACATGAGCTGATGATCGTTTTATGATAAATGATTTAATATATATTTTCGGAGTGGTTTATTCTTCTTCCGCTTAGGTAAGAGTGAGATTGAGATGGAAACAGACGAGGACAAAGAGAAAATTTTACGCAGAAGCCAAGATTGAATTTACCGCCTACAACCAACCAGTCCGCGAGACATACTCTGAGGAAGTAAAGAATAGAACAGAATAAACTGAACTAAACTTAAATGAAATAGAATACGACAAATGGTCTAGACATACATACCAGGAAGACAACGCACAAAATTTATAATTAATTAAATTACAAGTCTGTAATTAATGCGAGTATTGGAAATAATGAAAACCGTACAGCAAAAAGACAGGTCTGAATGAAACTTTTAAGAACTCTGAATCTATGCAAGGCGAATTCATTTTAAAAAGGTTTACTCTTTTAGTGGTTTACTCTCTCAATTTTATGGCAACTATGATAAACCGGTCACAAAAAAATTGAATTTACAACACAAGCATTTGGCAATTGCAACGTTCATAATACAGCTAATGGGAGCCTTGTTCTGAATTGGAGTCTTCAAAACTCGAAACATAAGAAGTGAGCTCTTCTGAGAGCCTCAGCGTCAGAACAAAACTTTTTATACAAAGACAATTCCTGAAATTTTTTGATTTGTTTCCGCACAATAACATAGACCATCTCTTCGGTCTTACTATTATACATAATTATTGAGCCCTCACTTTGAGCTCTGAGCATCTGTCGGCACGTCAGCTCTGCACTCCAGGCAGCTCAGCGGACGCTCAGCAGTGGATCTGACGGGCGAGACGCCGCGCTCCCCGCAACTCCGCGCATGTTTGCATAATTTATACGACGCAACTCGCAGCTCAAGGCGGATCTGTGCTGCAGAATGAAAGGAAGTGCAAGAGCGTGGAAGGAATTCATTGAGATGAGAGAGAATTCTAGAGGATGAACGAGAATTTAGAAGGAAGAAAGAGAATTCAAAAATATTAGTGATTTCATGACGATGATATGAAAAATGAAGATAAAAGTAAATTCAACCATGAAAGAGAACTTAGCAAAGATGAAAGTAATGCGAAACGCACAGTGCTTGCGAGGTACGCGAAAAATTATCTGATTCAAATGATAACTATGGTCGAGATTTGTCAACAGTGAATACTACGATTTGTTACAGAGCGAGTTGAGTTAAGCTCAGTGTAAATAGCATATGTAGACAAAAAAATGGCCTCAATGAATTAATTTCTTTTTTAAAGGAAATATTATAAGTTGCAATTGACGGACGTCAGACCTGTCAGAAGACCGGAAGCCTGAAGAAAATGGATACTAGCTAGAACCATAAAAAAATTACTGTTGTTTCTTAACCTAATAAATCTTAATTTAACATATTTTATCTTAACCTACTGCAATGTAACCTTACATATCCTACCAAAACATACCCTAACCTTACATATTTTACCTAAACCTACTTTAATCTAACCTAACATATTTTATTTTACCGTGCCTTAAACTATGCTAACCTAACACATCATGAGGCATCCTAACCAACACCCAAGGACCCGTGAAAATTTCAGTATTTTTTCCTCTTGATTTAGGCATTACGTAAAATCTTCGCCAATCCAGTCCCAGATGGCTGAAAACAATGATGTTCGACCTGACGCTTGACGTCTATAACTTTCAACTGTATGGTTCGGATTTCGACAAGAGCGTTAATGAATTATCATTATGAAACTATTGCACGCGTTTTTTGCTTATGTTATTATTGTAAGCGCCAGACACATGAACTGACCTAGATACAGCTGGGACGTACGTTACGTACGATCGTACAGATGTAGGTATAAACGAAGGTATAGACGTACGTAGGTAGAAATGTATGTAGGAACAGACGAACATACGAGTGGTACAGACGTACGTAGGTACGGACGTACATAGGTACAGACAACTTATGAGTGGTACAGACGTACGTAGGCACGGACGTGCACACATAGGTACAGACGAACATATGAGTGGTACAGAGGTGCGTAGGTACAAATGTTCGTAGGTGCAGAAGCACGAAGGTACAGACATTCGTAGATCCAAGCGTACGTAGGTACAGACGTGTGAATGTACCGAGGCTCGTAGATAGAAGCGTATTATATACGTGAAAAATGAAATTCGACTAGCGCATTAGTAGAACATTTTAAGGATAAAAGCTAAATGCGCAGGAAAATTTACGGCACAAAAAGCATACAAGTTCATCATCAACTAACCCAAAATTACTTTCCGGATACTAAGCGCACCCGCGAAAGCCTGGCAAAATCAAGCGCCGAGATTACGAGCGTAGTTGTCGCGGGTGCCGACCACCTAATTGGACGAGCGTCCACGTCAGTGTTGAACGTATGAGGTCTGTCTAGTCGTATACCTACAAAACTGATTATCTTATTAGTTTATGTGCTTGTATGTGCGCTTCGTTGCCATCGTCCCCACCCTGCTTCTAGTAATAGCTTAGGCTAACATTCAACACCCTTCAATAAAAATTTTGAGTAGAATTTTGAAATGAGAAGGGGAAAATTCAATTTTCTGCTCAAAACACACATGATTCGAAACATTCATTATTGCGCACGGAGAAATACGCGGTCCTCTTGGTCGAACTCATCACGTTCATCTCACAAGCTGTACCGTACAACGGTCTGCACGATCTCAGCTCAAGGGTCTCAGCTCACGATCAATATTTCCCATTATTTCTTCAGTGAGTAATTTTAAAAAGGCATCGCACTGAAATTAAAATGATTTTGTTCGCGTAAAAAAATTTGATCAACCATCAATTACAAGATCAAAAATTAGTAAAAAAAATTAATTTGACCCAGCGGAGCACGGGTGATCTAGTATAAACTAGATCTCAAAGGTTGCTTGTTTACTCGCAGTGTTGCTTGGTTGTGATGCGCGCAGCTCACGCTGTGCTTCCAGTTATAACCTAGGGCGAAATTCAGCAACACGTTTTCAATAATGAGATGTAGAAAAATCGAAGACCCTGCTTCCAGTGGTAACAGGAATAATGAAACTTCTTCGTTTTGCAGGTGATTTAATTCTTCACCAAAGAAAGAAGAAATTCATTCTCTTTGGCCCCACACACGCTATATTGAATGTAGATATGATCCTTGTTATCAACATCCGTACCACGAACGTTATAAAAATGTTTCATATTGATATTGAGTTATTTTGCCATCGTGGAAACCGATTCGTAGGGTAAAATTAATTAGAACAAGCTGATCCAACGCGTCACGAGGGGTTAATTATATTAACATAACTTTGGTAACCTGATTGCTTGCTCGGTTGTCAATATCCCCCATTGCCAGTTATATTACAGGGAAAACTCACGCAACTGCTTCTACTGATAACATAGGGGAAGATTTAAAATTCTCACACAACGCAGTGTGCAATCGATATGTTACAAACACCCATTTTAAGAAGAATATTTCCAATGCATTGGTTCCATGCACTAGCAACCTGATTCATCTAGTCACAGGTAGTCCAGTATGCTTATCCATATTGAGATCCGGCTCAACATATAACATTTTATCACACTGCACACTTCAGTATAGGTTGTGTTCCTTTCACGACCGCGCAGTTAGTGTTTGTGTGCTGCGTGTAAGGTCAGAAAACAATTGATTTGGATGCCTATAACTGGAGTGCCTCAATGGCCTCCATCCATCATGTCAGAAAACCTTTATGAGGCGCTTGTGATCCCAAACAAGGCATTTAATTGCCTATTAAATGATTTGTCTACTCTGCCAATGCAAATTTAGTTCATGAAGAGTCTTAGTATACCTCCGTTGGCAGCGTGAATTTGTCCTATATGATTTTGCCAGAAATTTAATGAGAAATTTGATTCTTAAAATTTACTTTTAAATCACCGTCATTTCGCGATAGGAAACTATAATCACGCACGTAGAGGCTGGATCATGTTAGTGTGTGTGTGTGGTGTGTGTGTGTGTGCGTGTGTGTGTATGTGTGTGTGTGTGTAGAAACTGGATAGTTGTTATTTCTGGGATTTCTCTCACACGTTAAAGACATGAGTGTGAATCATTTTCAGCAACATTATGATGATTTAACCGGATTTATTTGGCTTTACAGCAGGTTTAACCCTTCAAAAAATAAAAGTTCGCGAACTTTATCATCGGAAATTTTGAGGGGATTGGCAGCTTTTCGGTGACTCTAAACTGACAGAATTTCATCGCAAGTTGTAATGTACAAAAGCGATGAAAATATTACAGTTGTACTGTAGAGCAGCATTTGTCAGTCAACAATGTTATTGTCGGCCATTATCGGAAAAATTACGAAAGTTTCAGCCGTTTATACATCACTGATTGTAAAGTTTAAGTGACAGAAAGGTACGATAGCCGATGATTGGGGTGATGGAAATGATCGACCTGAACGAGGCGTGTTGCGAGAAAAACTCGTTAGCCTTTCAGCTCAGTAGCGTATATCACCACTGAATGACATTTTAGAGGGTGAAGATAGGACGGGTTATTGTTACCTATGCAACAATACAGCCAACTTATATACAAATAACATTGATAACAATGAAGTAACAACATACGTTACAAACAACGCACAGTACAGCTAGCAGCTAGCCCTGAATGGAAAATGGTCTAAAAATGACAGGATGTTCCGTGGATGACGTCACACGTGGCCTTCAGGCTCATCTCAACAGTGGTGATTTATTCCATCATAAATCACGATTGATGGTAAAAATCCTTGACTGAGAGGCTTGGCGACTTGTGAGTAGATAGTAATTATTCGATCGTACACAGCTCATTGGGGGTCAATGTTGTGAATGTTGTCAATCTTTTCAATCTTTAGATGCCGTGTGCTCTGAAAATACCTGTACGTGATGAACAAAAACATCCTTAATTAAATAGATTAAAAAATCATATTTGTTTCTAACTGACTTTAAAAAATGAAATGAGTGAGCGCAATTAATACTCGTACCTACGCTCTTCCTGCGTTCATCTCTGACATCTACTGTAGAGCTGAATGCATTGGCTCACAAGGAATCGAGTGCCATTCTTGAACGAAATGCATGCAAGGAGCATAAAAATTGAAATACTGTCGTGCAGATGAGCTTGGATTTAATTGTTATCGTGGAGCGAGTCATGAATATGCATCGACAGAGGCCCTGCAGATCGTCCAGTTAGATACCCCGCTCGGGACTGCAGAGATGGGAGCAATTAAATTAATGGATATTGGCACTCGACTGAACGCTATCCGCCCGATCTGCGAGAGCCAGGACCTCGAAACGTAAATTATGGCTTAATGCGAATGAGCAATCGTCACTATCAATACAACGAACTTGATGCAAAAAGTGTGACCTTAGCAGAATGGAGATAGGGAACCGCAATACAGAGATAAGAACCAAAAAACAAATCCTGATTGAACATAAACGCCGCGTTGATGGATCAAGATGTAGATACATGAGACCATAAAAAGTAGCTCAAAATATGTTAGTTTGCTATGGGGTGATGAATGACGCATTGCTTTCACGCGAGTCAATATCTAGTTCGATAACGGCGGGATATTTTCGAAGGCATATTAAATCAAAATTAAACACTGAAAGCAGAAGTTAAATCCGAATTCAGATAAAAAATTGCAAAGCACTGGTGCAAATAAAACCTCTAATGTTTGCCGCCTACACACACTGACAATATCACCTTGGCTTCTAATTAGACATCAACGAGATTAATCTCACACTCGACCAGCAACCGACAACCATGAAGACTTTGAAAACTCAATCACGCACAAGCTCAACTCGCGAACAATAGGTGCGTACTGACCTAGACCATTATACGTAGACTTGCTGCTAAACAATACTCTACTGCACGAAGGAATAATAAGGTGAGCAACGAAGGTAAGCTGTAATATTATTAAATGGAACCATGAAAGTGATAAGTCAAGCAGACCCCGCCCAGAAGACGTCGTTAATATTCAGAAGTCCGAAGTAGTAAAATTGAGTCTCCATAATTTACGACCTAAAGGCACGGTTTTGCACTCAGCAAATCTGCAGAAGCGATAATATTTGCCTAGCACCTACCAAGGTGCTTTACACAGACAAGACATTTTGCTTTGAATTATACTTTCCGTTGGTGAAGACAAACACAGACTCCATCGAACTTTACTTTTTATTGCTCTTTGTCTTTGCAACGCTTGGACAGTTCGTTGACCTTAGTGAATACAAACAATAGTAAGAAATCTTCTACTAGGCGATAACGCAGGGTAAACAAAGGACTAAAGTGGATTAACAAGGCTCTGCATATTTATTCAGGACGTGTTAGGATAAGTTCCGTCTTCTTGCGAAATATGCATCGATTTGTTACGCTTGATTGGCCTTCTTTCGTGCTCGAGCCGATGGGACTCGTCTCAAAATGACGTTCACAAATATCTTGAAAAGTGTTTTCACTTTGAGTCACCCAATAAATTAAAGATAACTTGAAGCGTTGGGACAGTTAAGTAAAATGGAATGCAGACATATTTATGAACATTTTGAACATTATACGAATAGATGTTAGTTTCAGTGGGGATACGTTTTATCATCAAGGGAGAAAAATTTACCACAGTGAAAGAATAACACCATTTAACACCGGCTAATCACCATTTAATTTACGAAAAAAGATTAAAACATCGAAACTTTGGCATCACTTTCGTCACAAAGAGGGCGGAGAATGCAATTATTTTTAACAAGCACTGGAGGAAACTGAATGCCAATAGGAAATGTTTTGTCGCGTATCATCAAAACTTCGTGACGTGATACCATGGAATGAAAAGCGCAAAAACTATTGACAGATTTACATATATTTTCCAATAATCTTTCAAGAAATCGGGAAGATTTTGAAACAAGAGGCACTGCAGCTAAAGAAAGAGTTGCATTATGGAGCGATGCTTGGTGTCAGGTGTTATACTTTTCAGTATAACTGTCTATGGTCTCCGACCAAAGAAAAAAAAGGAAACGCTAAGAACTGGAGGAGATGACTGGCCAGCATTGCAATCCGTAAAAGTTCTAAAAGATCTTTTCTTATAAGCCTG
>JACJUY010008273.1:0-38907 GCA_014220935.1 Platorchestia sp. MABIK | reverse complement strand
TTTTTATGCAAGGAATTAATTTATTTAATACTTAATGAGATTTATATGATATGTAGCTCATGCTACAGTTACCATCCACTATTTACACTCGGTGAAACTGCCAAGTGCGCTCAGCATAAAATTAGAAATGTTGGAAAATGAACAAGAAAAGCGGCTGCCTAGTTGCAATCTCTGCTCATATCGATGTCCGATGCGGAGCGACGAGGGTGCTCCGGTGTGAGCACGGTATACCATGGGTGTTACCAACTACTGCAGACGTCTTTGCCTTTTTATTCTCATTAGGAATTAAGAAACATAAAATAGTCAGAGCCGCAAAAAATTACTTAATACAGGTGACATGTAAGTTTATGGATAACATTGTCTAAACGAAGTTAACTACACAATAAGCCTTAAAATTAATTTCAGTAAATTTTCTTAATGAACTAATGGCAGGGATGCAATTACGGGTCCCTCTGGTTCAGCCAGCACAATTAACTGACACCTGGTTAGAGAGGGGAACTACAGCAATACTCTCTTTTTATTCAGTGAGAGATTCATCGTAATGTGATATTCACTTTATTCATTATCCACAAACTACCTTGTTTTACGGCTGTGAAAAAAAAATCTATTTGAAGAATGTGCCGGTATCGCTTTCACAAATGTGAGGCGCAAAATTGAAATTCAAAGTTTAATAAAAATGACTAAATCAGTATTGCTGATGTTGAAATAGAACAGTATATTCATTCGTGAATCTCATCATTCAAATTCAAGGCAATTCCAAAGTGAAAAATTTTGAAAGACATATACCAGAGTATTTCAGTTTTGATCTGTCTCTGTTCGCTATGATCAATGTATGATTTTCTGCCAAAAAGGTTGTCTTCATGCAAAACTTTCCTCCCGTTACACTTAAAATTTCCTTTGCATTTTGAAATTGTTGTCTTAATATCTTCCATTCATCTCTACAGCTGTTTCTCCGTCCAAAAACTTGTTGGGCTTATTTCAGTTCTCAATAAATTCAGGGGTCAACTCATCGATTTTTAAATTTTGATCAGATTCGTTTGAAATTTGGCCAGTATATGTATTTGTTGAAAAAAACTAATTTACTCCTGTAACTTTTTCGATTTATGCCTTATTTTGTGAAAAAAAATGAAATATTAGTTTATGGGACATTTTTATGGATCTTTCAAAAGGATAGAAGTCATTGAGTTTTTATGCTAGAACAAATTCAAAAACAGTTTTGAAATCCTAGTAACATTGCAAACAAACTGACGTTTCCAGAATTCTCTTTTACGTCTTGTTTTTTTTTAAATGGGGTCAAAAATTCATGTTTCTTGGTCCCCTTGAAATTGAAACGATCCCTCCTTNGGGGGGGGGGGGGGGAATCTAATGCCCGTAGCCCCATAAAATTTTAGGGCTCAATAGCCCAACACCTAAGGATACTTTTTCAACAAAGAAACAAAAATGACCCATTGGGCCCGAAAGTCCTTGGGTTGACCTCTTTAAACCAATTAATGGTGTTGAATGAATTCGAGAAATCCTTATTTACGTAAATGTTTCACGTCACGCTTTAATTAATTATGACTTCATTTCACTTATAGGTACCTTTCGCCAAATTCGTAGGCGATCTTACAGTAACGACTTCTGAGGTCCACACAGACGAAGTATTAAATTTACACCACAATTCGTGCGCAAGAATATTACATGGTGTATTTTGAAACAACTGAACACTTGAATAACTAAAGCAGAGATTCAAGGGGTAACGCAAGCCACCCCTTATTTCACTGAATATTTAAATATCTGAGACAAATTTTCAAGAGATAACAAACGTTGACATTCCTAAATGAGTTGTAAATAGATAGAAGGTGCTGCAAACAAATAATAACTATAATTATTATCCACCTTGCTTCTTATTTAAGAGATAGAGGCAGCATCAGGCCGTGTCCTCGAGGGGTGACTAGACTATAGACTAGCCACCAAACACTCATTTGTGCCCTATTGAGATGAGAACTTGAGATAATCATGAATCAGTGGTCAGGGACTCAGGATAGCAGGTTTTAATTATTGAAGACGCTTCACAAAATGATCTTGAATAATTTTTTATTATTTTACACCTTGAAACTTAGTTCGATAACAGTACGAGGTTTTCAGCGAAATAAATAAATTGTGCATGCATGTTAAAGTTGTTGTTGATAACTTTTCTACACTATTATTCCCATCTCACAGAGTAGCATGCGATATTCAATGCTCTGCGTCCACACTTTTCTATTCTAAAATAAGTAATTTTTTTGCACTGTGTTTGAACGATTTCAAAATTTTTCCAAAGTTTAAAAAAATCGTGAATTTCGAACATGCAGTAAAATAAACTCCCCCGTACTTGCTTTCATTATGACTCTTTTGACCACGTAGTGCGCGATAATTTCGGTCAAAATATGACTGAAATTAGAACTGCCTGAACAGATTGTCAGTTAGCTAATGTCTCACATTCACTAGAAATCGATGAACCACACAGCTAGAGAAAGTCGGCCGACCATTGAGGGGCCACAGGAATTTCGCACTCTGCCCTCCACGGGGTTGTAATTTTTTTTAAACATACATAAAAATTTTTACTCGTCAAGAGCATTAATTTGGTCCTAACTTCAAGATTGTACGTTTTATAATTTAGAAATTACCCTATTTGTCCGGGAAATTTAAAGGTTTTCTCGAAAGTTTCAACTTGGGTGCCCAAAAATGGCTAGCCGGTCATATAAAAACTGAACATAGTTCGTCAAATTTGTTTTTTCTCTCTCAAAAAAGTGGAACGATTCCGACATTCGAAGGTCGAACAAGTGGTCTATCGACCTAAAATCATCATCAGAGATAATGGCGTGGCTCTGCTTGGCATTGCCGTCACATTTATGATAAGGATTTACACGCGCTCGTTTCTACAATACGAAAGCTTTCATTTTCTCCAATGGAAATTAATATTCAATTCAGTAGAGTTCAGCTGATACAATAAAAGATACCGTCATCTAGATGATAATAAATTTTGTTCGATTTTTAATGTCTGTGAAAAGCTTCTAGAATTTCAGAATCGAAAATAAAATAGAAGATAACATATAAAATGAAAAATTAGATAATGTAAATGAAAATAGGAGTAAAAAATAGGAAAAATAAAATAAAATAGCCCACAAAAAAGAAATAGATAATACAATCGATCTTAGAAATAAAAAAATTACAATTGATATTCACAATAGAAAACTGAAATAAAATGATGAATAAAAAATAGGAAACAAAATAGAAAATTGAAAATGCAACAGAAACTATAAAAAAGAGAAAAGAATAGCAAATAGAATTAAAAAATTTGATGGTTCGTTCATTTTTACCGTGCTTAGCCAATTGTACTGTACAGCTGAAATCACAATGGCTTTATATATTTCACAAAGTGGCTGGCTCAATGGAGGAATTGAGCATTTTACTGTACAATGCAAAAGAGAAGCGGCTGTTCATTCAAGCTTAAAGCATAACTTTATCGATTTCATCCCCTACAATAACAATTTATTTAGTGCAGACTCACTAAGACATTCGGTTTGTTTTCGAGAGGAAAATGAAAACGTAAACATACAAGCATAGGCATCTAAGGATACTTTATTTCCAATTCAAGCCTGATGCATATAACCTTGTACATTGGTTTTTCAAATGCCTTAAAATTAACAGGACGCCATGACGCTTTCCCCCGGTCAAGAACGGTACCCATTTCCGGCATCTGGGTAGAGTGGGGTATTGTGCTTCGAATTTTTCTCTTACACCCAACAGAGAAAATCGCCCCCCATAGCCGGGATTCGAACCCTCGATGCCTTCACGGAAGGGCAGGTCCTTAAACCACACAGCTATGACGAGCGTAAGGTGTCACTGTGTTGTTGCAATATGATAAGCATAATTGGATTATCAGTTTGATTATAAAAACATTTTTCCTTCTCGCTCATTCGTTCGGGTATACAAAGTAACATGCTTTCTGCGTACGGGAGACAACAAAACATCACAGAAAGAGCATCAGGTCGATATGAAAGAATAGGTTTAGGGTAAGTACGGAGGTTTAGGGTAAGTACGGTGAAAGTGATGCAGTGGCGGAGCCAACCGAAAATTTCGAGAGGGGGGCCAAACATTAATTATCAACCATTTTTTTTACTCTTTTACTTAAAACGGCGACCCCTGAGCGACAGGTAAGAAAAAAAGTGTGCTTTATTCTAATCAATCAAGCCTGATACACATCATCTTGTACATTCTTTTTTCATATGCCTTATAATTCACACCAGTACGCAATGACGGTTATTCCCGAACAAGCCGGTACCGTGAGAAATCACAACGCAGCGCCGGGATTCGAACTGCCTACACCTTTTCGGAAGAGCGCGTTCTCAACCACTTGGCCACGGCGACCAGGAGTTAACGTGATCGTTCCTAGATATTTGATACACGAAAATCCATTCAAAAATCCAAATTCATCCTTACATGCAGAAAATGAATATTTAAATCATGTTATTGAGAAATAAATTAAAGATTGATTCTCCTGTATGTTTTATCCAGGGAGAGAAAGAAAGATGACACAAACTACTGAGCCGAGACACATCCCGGACAACGAACAAAATAAACTGAGGAAATCCACAAGAAATCCTAATGTATGAACGACGTTAGCCCATGCTGTAACACGTCGAAGACTGAATAGTTTCAGAGTTCACACTATTGCAAAAGCCGAATTAATTTCAGATTGTAAATACTTAACTTTTGATTTTCAGGATGATGTACACAATCCAATATACTTTAATGCTTAATAGGATCAATAACCCATCTAGCTGAAAACAGTTACTTCTGAAATTCTAAAATATTTTTCCTTTTATGTTGTACTATTAAAGGTATCAAACAAGGAAAAAAAGAAAGAAAAAAGGGAAAGAAAAAAAAAGGAAAAGACAGAAAAAGGAAGTAAAAGAAATAGAAGAAAGAAAGGAAGCTTTATTTCAATTAAGCCGATACATATCATCTTGTACACTGCTTTTTCAAATGCCTTATTACTAACACCACTGGACAAAGTGACGGTTACCCTACGGTCGAGCCGGTATCCATTTCCGACGCCTAATGGGATTTATGGCTGAGTTCTCCCTTTTTACCGGATGGCACTGCCGGAATTCGAACTGCCGACTCTTCCCGTGAAGGGCGCGCGCTCTTAACCACTCGACCACGGTGACCAGAACAAGAATTTAAAAAAGAGAAAAGGGGAAAAAAATTAAGAAAAAGAAAGAAGAGAATGACAAGAAAGAAAAGGAATTCAAAAAGGAAAAAAATAAAAAGAACAAAGAAAATGAAAGAAAAAGCAAGTAAAAATTTTAAGAAAAGAAATATGAAAACGAAAAAGAAGCCAGGGCAACATGACTGAAAACTTGTAAATACTTTGAATACTAGTGGAGAATGTCTCGGAGGTTTTTTGTTATAACTTCAAGCAGAAGAAGAAAAGATATGAAACGCTCCACTGAAACAGACTGAAATACCGTCTCTTAAATGATTTTCAAGCTGTGGGAACAGGTTTGCCAAAATCGATAAAAAACACAACGCAACACGCATATTTAAATGAAATAAACAAACATACACGCAAAAAATGAATTTTAGAGCCTGTTCATCATATTATGAGTTAGATGATTTGTTAATGCTCAAATTACGATTATTTTTGTTTATTCATTTACATTTTGTGTCAAAGAAACGTGCGAGAGCGATAGATATATTTTTGCAGCAGTGAGAAAGTGCACTAATTTTAATTACTGAAACATCGAGTTATTTTTCAGCGAATGTGATGGTTTTGATTTTCAGTTTTTGTTTTTATCGGAAAAAATAAATGAACATTTCTCAATTTCTCCATGAACATATTTATCCATCTACTTAATCTTCTTAAATAAATATCTTGTTAAACCAAGATAACTTGATTGATGCTTGGAGAGCTATATTAACACGTTTCATGCAGATTGCGCCATATACATGAACCAGTCGGTAAATTGCTCATTTACGTATACCGGTGCAAATGATTGACATTTCATCTGTTTCGCGACTTTTTTTAAAACTACCTATAATCGTGCAATTGTATTTTCATATATCTTAGGAAAAATAGAAATGAATTTTAGCAGTAAAGTCGATTTCCCAACTCTGCTACTTACAACCTAACCAAACCAGCCGTTAACAACTGCGGAAACGCGGTGAACGTGCCAATAGCATTACCTGCACGCTGATGAGCGCACTTCCAACTGACTATTTGATACAATCATTTGCTCACTTTCTTATTAAAAGTTTAAATCAACAATGTGTTTGTGGGGAGAGGTATTTGAAAGCAAGAAAAGGGAAATAAAACCCTCAATGAACGTAACTCTACTCTTATTCTCATCAGAAATTCAGAGAAAGTGACAATTCACTCCTCAATAATAGCCCATCAGAACGGATTAATTTTGATGAGTTCATCCGTTTTTCATAGGATGAAATATTTTATTGAGCATATCAGTTTCTGACAGAGTGCTCTTCTTGTACTAGCTCTTGTGTTTGGCTTACTTATTGGTCATTTTTTCCAGTTTTGATATTTTACAAGATTCTGTAGTTTAATCGTTCAATGCTTTTTATAAAGGTGTACGAGAAAACCAAAATTTTCTGGTGTAGTTGCAGGGATAATTTCAAGTTCTATTTTGCCTTTAACTTCAGGCAAGATCGCCAAACCATCCTCATGTGTTGGGGACTTCCGCAAAACATGAGTCCGTTTTCAGTTTTATTCGAAGTAGTCTCTCGTCTCAGCAGTATATACAGTGGCTACATAGCCGGAAATGTTCTCTTATGGCAAAAATTTATATCCATCACCGTTTCGTGCCATGTACGACATTCAATCATTCAACGTTCCTATTTGCTCATGCGCATAAACGATCGCCTTCTACGTTTCATTTTCCATTTTCTTTGTCGATTCGTTGGTGTCGGTTCATGAAATACGTGTTAAAATTTTTTCAGTAGCTCCAACGTGATTCCGTTTGTATTAATATAACTTTCCTGTTGTTGCTTGGCACCTAATGAAGATTACGGCTGAAGATTACGCGCTGACCGTAATGGACTCACAGCTGCGGCGGCTGCAGTTGCTTTGGAGCCACTATTGTGTCTACTGTTCCCGCTCACTCAACTACCAGCTATCGGGGCTGAAATTCGTATGCACGGATTCCAAAGATTAACTTCAAGCCAATGAGAAGGTTAACATTGCTTATAAACACTCTCGTAGGTTCAAATTCATGATTTACTTGGATGTGCAGGGCTGAGTGAGTATTTTGATTTTTAATTCAAAGTCGAACAATTAGGCTTAGTTTGTCTAATAGTATTGGGAATTGAAATAAAGTATGTGAGCTGGTTGTTACATTCCTTATCAGGGGTATGCATGAAGTGTAAGAAAATTACAGAAGAAATAGAATACAATTGAAAAACTGCCCCCAACGAATCAAATGGTTTGTAAAGCTCTGATAAAAATTTAAAGGTCGTTGTGCATACATGGGAGGAGCACATGTTAATCTGTACGATGAAATTTGAATATCATTTAAATGAATGTGATTTTGTGAAATAATCAAAAAGTAAGATAAGTAAGCAAAAGATTGTCTTCCATTTCACTCAGTTTCTCTAAATTTGGACAATTTGTGATAGAAGGCTTGAAACATGGTAAAAGGAAAAGGGTCTTTTTAAATTTCATTGTTCACTATTACAGATAAAGAATTTTAGGTAACTCTCTTTGCCTAGCTGGGGAATAATTGACTTTGATTCTGCGTGTTTTGAAATTCTTACAGATTACAAAGTATTCCAGGTACCTATTATATATATATATTTGACATGCATGCTTGAGAGATTTGTAGGAAATTTAAATTTATTTTTGCATAAGTATCAAAAGAATAAGGTAATACGTGACTCAATTAATATTACTCTCCTTAGGAATCATTGTCTTGAATTACGAGTTTGTATGAGTCTTGAACTGTTGTACGCAATATAGTTTTCAGTATTTAAGCATCTAATATCTACAAAGGAAGAAACGCAATTATTCAAAACGCATTCAGTACGCTAAAACGAAACCTGAACCTGATTCCAAAGGATACCAAGTAACAAACAATACGTTTTCCCATCCCAAACTTTTGATTGCTAAATTCTAGCTTCAAACTAGAAGAAACCGTAATTTACGGCCATGGAATTAGTTCATACGACTTTAGTGTTGCTCACCATTGGGGGCTGGATGACTACCTCTGTGGCGGCGACCAGTTTTACGCATGTTTCGGTCATGAATCTGCGCATCTCCTCTCTAAACGCCGATGAGATGACAATGGTGGATTCCGCATGTGAGTTTTACTAGATTCTTCTTGTTTTAACTCGTTGACTGCGTTTGCTTCGGTTGATTAAATTAGGTTGTAAGTAACAGAGTTTAAAAAACGGCATTAATACTCGAAAAAACTTGTATTTTTTCTAAGATGCAGAAAAAATGTAATCGCACAATGATATTTTACCTCGTATGCTAAAGTCTTTTCAAAAAAATGGTGTTGAAATAATTGTAATGCCCTTCATTTACACAAATAGGTAAATAAGAAATTTACTTAGTGGTACACATATGTCCCATTACGCAGTCGACGTGTTAAACAGATTTACTTTTTCTGATCTTCGTTGTTTCTTCAGGCTGGTGAGTTGTGTACATTCCAGTTCGTGAAGCATTAATTAAACTATAGGGTAAATTTTTCATTCTGAATGTTATGAATGTGGTACAATTTAGATGGACATGTCTAAGTAAAATATACCTCGTAAAAACATCGATCTTTTAAAGTTAGATAATTTTTAACATCTAAGAAGTTAATTTTTAATTTCCACCTTATTTTACCGATTATGATTTACATATTTAATTTTAAGCAAATATCTATCTTCAGCAGAGTTTATTTCAGACAGAGAGCGTTAAATAAACAAAATAGGTATCTGAAAATTAAGTAGTTCATCTTGTATCTTACCTGTGAGTTAAATTGCTGGAACAGAAAGTAACTTCTCCATGTCTTTACTTTCTAAATCATTGCAGGTAACGCACTTACCACACCAGTCATGCAGAAAACAGATTTTTTTGCCGATTTCCTAAAAAGATGAGAATACTGTCCTTGCGTAACAATTGTTATTCAGAAGAGCCGAGCAGTTATTCTACTGTAGTTTAGTATCAATAGTTGTCGAACAAAATTAAACTAAGTTTTTATACCTAGTTAAAGTATTGGTTAAAACATAACACATTAGCTAGTCAGCGTTCGCTTAATTGCTAGTAGCATATGAAATTTATTTTTTGTGTTATTGTAAACTATTTCATTTTATCCGAGCCAGTTGTGTCTTGCACGTTTTGTCCCAGAAGTTTTGCAACTGTTATCGCTGGTATTGTACAACTATCCTTCTCATTTGAATCCAGTGAACATTTTTGTGCCAATGCTTGTAGCATATGAAATTTAATTTTCGTGTTATTGTGAAATATTTCATTTCATCTTAGCCAGTTTTGACTTTCTCGTTTTGTCCCGAGAGTGATGCAAACGTTATGGCTGGCATTGTACAACGATCCTTCTCATCTATTTGAATCCGATGAACTTTTTTGTGATTATGTTCTTTCCGAAGCTCTCCACTTTGCACAGTAGACGATGCGTCCATATGAAAAACTGTCTCATATCCCGATTACCTACCTCATAGTTCTAGACGCAAAATAAATCTAATTTGCTCATTTTACTTCTAACATTAATCCCTCACACTCGTATCACTAGTTCCTACGTTCCAATTGCTCATAATTCAATACGAGTACGCACTAACGAGAGGGTTTTCAGCAATGCGTCACATGGATTATGCTTTCCTTAGTCACCTGTATTTTAAATGCATTACCAGAATCCGTCTACCGCGACAAAGATTAACTCATTTTTTCGTGCTTTTCTCCGAATCATGTTGTCGACAATTTTCATGTGTATTACGATAACCATGTATGAATAGCAATTAAGGATCTAAATCATTATTTGTCTCAACACTTAATTAACATGGGTATTACGATAACCATGTATGAATAGCAATTAAGGGTCTCTGTGTTTAAGGTATTTAAACGCGACTTTTGCTCTTATTTCAATTTAAATGCGCACAAACGAAAACATTTTTCAACTAAGCGTTAAGAGGATTGTGTTCTCTTAGTAACTTATATTCAAATGCACTGTCAAAATCAGATTAGGCAGAGCTAAGGAACTCATTTTTGATGTGCTTTTCTGTCAATCATTTTTTGATTCAACATTTTTTACACGGGTATCCCAATACCAATGTGTCATTCTCAATTAAGGATGCTTTTAGGTTAAGGTGTTTTAAAATCCAATGTATCGACGTTTCATGTTTGTACTTTATTGGAAATAAATGTTTTTTTCTTTCTTTTTTTTCATTCTTTCTTTCCATTTAGTTAAGCGGCCATATCGAGAGCAGTTCTGACAACCAAAATGAATAATAATGGTATAAGAATGCTCCTTTCCGGAAACGACAAGCCCATCGTTTAGTTAAATTTATTGTTAAATCGTTTTCTTACATGCACTATCACATTTAAAAACTTTACTGAACATTGCTCTCAATGAGTAGGATTTAATCACTTGGTAAATCTGTTTTTTAGTTCAAAAAATATTGCTCAACTGGCCAACTGATATTGATGAAGTTCAACCAAGCTGAATTCCTAGGGGACTAAAATAAATTAATTAAAAAATTAAATAAAATGTTTTAAATCTTCCTTTCGAAAGATTTTAAGTGAAATTTTATTTTAACAGCGTATCCTCACACTTATTAAGGGGCACCTGTTCTTTATTTATCATAATCTACCTGTGCCTGCATTATTTTATCTCAACCATGCATACATTTTCCAGTTTTCATGTACAGTTGATTGTCGAAATCAACGTCGGAGTTGATCGTTTATCCAACACAGTCTAACCAACTACAGTGTATGAGTAATTAAGAAAAAGAAACATTTATTTCCAAAAAACCTTATTCATGAAATGTATTGTAACATTAGACGTTATAGATTTCTTAATATAAAGGTATTTATTTGATAGATAAACCGCCAAATGTTAAACTATATAAGGTAATGAAATCACCAAGTACTGAGAGATTACTGGAATACGCACAATTCTGTAGACTGGATACATAAGAATATATAGGTGGGTAAATAACTTGAATAAAATGGTCGCCATATTAATTAAATGCATAGAACAAATTTTTCGAAGACAATATGGGCATGTTCTGACGATCATCCTACCAAGGTATAATGAATAGTAGTATTTTCCTTGAGCCTCAAATTGAAGCAATACGCTGGCGTGAAACTTCCAGGAAATGAATTTTGTTCACCGTCATTTTCCCCAGAGATATTGCGCTGCTATTTAGACCAATGTAAGCAGCAATTTCGTGTAAATGTGAATTGAGCTTTGCTTGAGGTTGTGCTTTTGTGGGGCCCAATGATTACCCTCCAGCACAAAATCCTCTGGTCAAAACCGTGGCAATTGAATTACCCGATCAGCTCTATCACATGGCAACCGTCAGTGAGTCCTGACATTGGCTTGAAGTGCTTTAAAACAGGATGTGTGAAATAATGGGCATCCAATAGTTTAGAATAAAATATACTTTTTCACTTTAGTATATTATCCATAGTTCATTTTTCTTGCCGGATGCGATTCTTGCGTGATTTGCTTGATTTACTTGTATTATAATTCTCGTTATTATCGAGTATTGAAGGCTTACCAAGGTTTGAACGCAGCCACCTTTAGATTTAATATTATTTTCTTTCATGTTATTTTTTCGATATTATTTTCTATACTTTATGTTTATGGTTTTACTGATGAATAACTCGTCGAAATGAATTGCTGAAATTATTTAATAAGCCAAAATTGCGCAAAATGATTTTTAAAAATTTGTACTGCTTTCATTGGCTTCTCCATGATATCAAGGCCTAATTTTAAAGTATGTATGACAAGACAATTAGATAGCGGGTTTGTTTCCATATTATATCTTTTGAAAGAGTTGCATCAATATCGTGCATTGATGTTGAAATTACCGATACGCTTGATTCGAATGAGTTATTTTATTCTTTAAAATAAATTATGTCAATTGGACTCCAATCACATGATGATGAGATAATGCTGTACATATTTACATTTGGCTACGCAAATCCAGACTATCCAATACATTTGAGGACATTTATATAATATTTTGAATAGCGTTTAAACTAAATATTCATCACTATGATATTATTCGGCCTAATTTAACTATTGTATAATTTTAAATTCTATCAGCATTGGTACACCTATTGTCAGAAGAAATTTTATTTTAATTTTTTACGATTTCTTCATTGAATTATGAGCAAATCTTTGTTGATACACAAAAAAGTTGTATATCGACTTGATATACAACTTTGTATAATGTACAATGATGTATAATCATCATTACCCACAAGAACCCTTCAAATAGTGCTCCAATTGTATTTGGTTATGATTGCTCTATCCATGAAAGTTGTTTCATTATAACTTTCGGTGCTCATCGGACAGAACAGAGATTTTAGTTTGCTCAGTGAGAATGAGGGTGTGCAATCTTGAACTATTGGCGATAGTGCGTTGGCCATTGCAGCTGCCTTGCAGTTAGAACTGTCACTTATCTGGTTGCAAAGATTTCATCTTTATGTATACTACTAATACGATTGCATAGAAGTTGTCTGAAGAGATGCCACTATACGATTACAAGGACTTTATCTGTTAGAAACTTGTCTTCAGGGATGTTGCTAAAACGGTTACAGGACTCTTGTCTTTAGGGATGTCACCAATACGATTACAAGAACCTTATCTTCAGGAATGCCACTAAAACAGTTACAAGAATCTTGTCTTAAAAGATGCCACTAAAACGGCAACATAGATCTTATCTTCAGGGATGCCATTAATACGATTTTAAGGGCCTTATCTTCAGGCGTGCCAATTCGATTTTAAGGGCCTTATCTTCAGGCGTGCCATTAATGCGATTTTAAGGGCCTTATCTTCAGGCGTGCCACTATTCCGACCTATCACTGAGGTTAGTTACGAGTGCATCTGAGCAGATCAATTTCCGGTGTCGTTGCATAATAGATCAAAGAATTATTCTTGTGGTGGACAGATGGAATCATATTATCTAGAGAATGGCTTTTCCAATTATATAAACGGCTTCTCCTTCTCTAGTTTCAGCAAATACTCGTATTAAGCTATCTGCTTGCAAGCAACAACGTGGGGATGCATTAGCAAGCTAAATTTTTTATCATCAATAGTTTTTAGTTTCCACTGATCACTTCACTGTCTTCAAAATGACTTTGTGAACAGATATTTTGAGGTGTACAAGCATAGGAATGAGAGTTTAATGGAGCTTTAAAAAATGATGCCAGTTAATTTTTCTTCCATCATAAGCGAAATACCAAAATGTAATTTCTTTAAATAACTGTTCAACATTCAGGCTGACTTCAAAATCTGTTTTTCTGTACAACTGTAAATTGTTTTATTTTATGTCGAATTTGCACCTTGTTAATTGGGTATTATGAAGTTCCATTCAGAGTGGTAATTCGTCCCTCATGTTGATTTCGTGACTGCTTAGTGCAAGTGTCAGTCCATTAAAATTGTGATTGTAATAACGGTGCCAGAAATAAATTAATCGAGTAACTGAACAGTGAATACATCGGTTTCAAATGTAAAGTGAGACGAAATGAAAATGTCATCCACGATTTCATTAAATTAACCTTAGAAGGTAGTGACGTAAGCTTACTTCCTGTCTTTGAAATCAATAAACATGACTGAATAGCGAATGTTACACAAAGAGGGACATCTATGTTCCTGATTTGGATTAAGCACGGTTAAAAAACGCTACTGAACACGCATTATCTTAGCTAAAAATACTGCCTTGTTGATCTGTCGAGTAAATGAGTCACTCTACATTGCATCAGTCACTATTTATTGCCTGAGTCATTATATATTGCCTCAGGCTACTGCAAGTACAAGTGTTGGAGCGTGCGCTGCACCACCTACTCCGTGACGCGGTCTGGCGCTGCGGAAGACGTCGGGATGGTGGAGTGCTGCTTGTCCGTCGCTCCTGTGCCTCGCTACGCCTAAGAAGAACACAACGACTCCTGTATTGTTCACAAATCAAGTAAAAACTGTGTCAGAATCAGAGTAAATTACTAATTAGGGTTTGCACCCCGGCATCCCGGATGATTTGGGGCTGAAATTTCCCGGTCGGGGAATTCCCGGGATTCTAAATAGCACACATATTTCAGGACATTAGTGAGAAATAATTTAAAATCAGCTGTTTACCCGGAATTCCCGGGATTCTAAATAGCACACATATTTCAGGACATTAGTGAGAAATAATTTAAAATCATGCTGCTGCCCTGGAATTCTCGGGATTTTAAATAGTGTACATATTTCAAGATAATAGTGAGAAAATAACTTAAAATAATCCTGTTCAAAATGATTAATCACTTAGAGAGCTCAAGATAGGACTTTAGTGTTTTAATTTTATTACAATTTACATCACTGCACAGAGTAGTTTACACTATCTCATAATATAGTTCAACTATTGAATTAGAATATATGTTGTGGTTTGGTTTTGCAGGTAATAAAGAATAGACTGTAATAGATACGATGGCAACGGCCTATGTTGTAGAAACTAAAGCCCTTGTATTACGATACAATGGTAAAGATGCAACTGAAGAATGTAAGCGTATAAAGTGCGGCAAGAGTTCACTTTGCAAAGGCTGGTCTACCAGTGGTTTGTTACGTCACCTAGAGAGTAAACACAACATAGTGAAGCCTGAAACTGCAGACCCAGTTGCGTCAACTAATTGCTCAGAAGACAGAATTCGTATTGGAACAAAGCGCCCTCGTGCAAGGGAGAGCAGTAGTGTAAGCACTAAACCACAACAAACAACAAAGAAACAAGTTTCGTAAAGTACTCCGGATGCATCAAAGTACTCCGGAAGAACAAGTGACCAAGCTTGTAGCAGTTGATGGCGTGTCAGTAAATACAGTTACAAAGAGTGAATTCATTAGAAAATCCTTCTCAGATAAAGGTTTTTCGCTCCCTAAATCGCCAAATACTGAGATGGGCATGGGCAACAAATTAAAATAGTATAAATGTAAAATATAAAGAAATCCCGAGATCCCTGGAATTCGGGATTGTCTTCATGAAATCCCGGGATTCCGGGATTTTCATTTTGTCCCGAGATTGCAAACCCTAACATAAATCGTGCGCGGTGCTCGTTTCAAATCACGATTACTTAGCACGTTGTTTGAAAGGACCGTCGATTTGCACTTACTCTCCGAAACATTACTGTAAAATTCGTCTCTATTGTATAAGTATGTTGGTTTGCATATATTTGTTTGGAACAGATTACGAGTTACATGGTCGACATTTTTACAACCGTATTGGAAGGGGGTATCGCCACCCCTTAGACGCAGAGTGCAACAAGGAAGGAGGTCAACTTCCATTTCTCCTCGACACAAAGGCGGAAGAAGAGTTCCATAAGGTCATGGTACGTTTCGGTGAGTACATCGTCATCATCTTTATCATCATCATCATCCTATATAGTTATTTGATTCCGTTGTGCATCTTCTATGAGTTGTTTTACTAATACTTGTATTTGAAATATTAATAAAGAATGAAATTTTAGAAATGAACATAGTTGAGCAGATCAAATGAGTCGCAAATGTATAAATTATTTATGCAACGCAGATATGTTTTAGGCTTTAATCACAGCGAATGAAGTTTTAATTCATCTTCGTCAATTTTCTAGTGCAATCATGGAGAGTTTGATTCAATATAAACGCAGATCGTGTTGAAGTAAGTTCAATTCGGGAAATTTTTTCCCATCAAATTGACGTTAATAATTTGTATCAGCATTGGAAATTATTTAAATAAAGTTACTCTAAACTAAGCACATGTCACAATTTACTGCAGCCAAATTAGTTCAAATAAACTTCAAATGAAACGTTTTTTAACAATATTTAATGTGGAAAAATACATTAACATCAAAAATGTAATGGAGAATAATGACTTCGAATTGTGACTGTTGTCACACTTGTAATTGCACTCATGAGTTCGATCCGGGTTTAGTGTCATAGCACTGCCAAAAATCATGGTATGCTCGCAGTAAATGTTGGACTATGGCGTAATGCAAACAACGTTTTAGGCATGATTAAACTACTGTTGTATTTTACAAATGATTTGATCATCTTTAATTTATGTAATAGTCCTTTTGGACCCTAACAACAGTTTCATTGATTTTTAGTGACTTTTCTAGAAATTTTTGCTTTTTACCCATTATTTTGACATTTCTCCAACATTTTTGCTGGTTTTTGATGCCTGCTTCAAAAATGTGTGTGAGGTTTGAAAAGAAAATGTCACGATCAAATCCAAGTTGTTCATCATATTTACGTATTTACTGTTTAAGCTTGTTATCAAAAATTCGTTTTCAAGGTATTGAATCTTGTTGTTTGCTACATGTCTTCATCACAGCTTAGTCTCTATGATCTATACATAAGATGAAATAATATTTTACACTGTCTGCAGCATATGCTACTGATCTGTCTTCAGATTCTGCCGCCTTAGTTATTTGTGTTTTCCATGAAAATTCTTTTGCGGTTTTATATTTTGCCTTATTCATTCGCCATTTCTTATTTGCTGGTCTTACTTTGATTTGGATTTGAAAGAATCCCGTCCACCTGCATAGATTATTACTTAAAAGATCGATATATCTGATCCATGTATGACATTGACTACATAACTCAGGTATTTTATGCAACGTAAATATCCTGCATGCCGACAAGTTAATTACAAAGGTCTGTAATAAATAATTATAGTCTTAAAACTTTGAAAATATAGCCAAATCATTGAACAAAATTCAGTGAAGACTTGGGGAAAACTTTATTGCAAACTTCATTGATATTAATTTATTTTCAAGAGAATTTAATTTGAATTTTATTTAGCTTCATTTCAGGAAGAAACATTTCAGCCGAAACTCGAGATACTTGAGTCTAAAGTCGACAATTCAACATTTTTCCATTCCATTTGAGATAGTTGTATGCATACATCCATATTTATAAATACATTCATTTCTGTGTATTATTATAGCAATATTTTCAAACACATTCAATAAAATTTTTCATCTCTAAAGTACAATGTACATTACAATACAGCTTTGTGATATTCCATTAAAAAATAGGTTCACTTTCATTTTTGTTTTTACCGCAAGAAAAAACTTGCTTTTTCGAGTCTCATTAGTGCTTCAAAACTGCAACGTCATCCCTAAATCGTTAACAATTTTAATCGCTAAATAATTTTTTTCTACAGATAAATATGGGCAACAATTTTTGCAGTCGCTTTAATATCAGTAGTTGTTCAGTAATCGGATACGATGCTTTGTATTTTGTGACGCTGTGTTGTAAATATTCGTTAGTGGAAGGTAGTGTAGTTGTTAGTGTAGGTAGTTAGTGTAGGTAGTTAATGGAATATTATAAAGCTGTATTGTAATGTACATTGTACTTTAGAGATGAAAATTTTACTGAATGTGTTTGAAAAAATTGCTATAATAACACACACAATTGAATATATTTATAAATATGTATGTTTGCAAGCAACTATCTTAAATGGAATGGAAAAAGATTGAATAGTTGACTTTAGACTCAAGTACTGACTGCATCGAAATTACTCGTCGCTTCGCTTCACGGACGCACGGCTGAGCTCAAGGGAGTCCAAGTCCGTCACAAAATGATGGTTGCGAAACTTCCCCATAGCCAAATTCGTGATCATGCTCTCGGTTCCGACATTCCTATTCTTGTTAACAGTCGTAGTATTTTGCATTCTTGCGATCGACGATGTATAGAATGATGTTGTCCAAAAACATTTGTTTCACACATGGAAATTTGAAAATTTAAAGACAGTAGTATGTAGCTTCCATTGTTAATGGTGTGGGTTTGGTAAAAACTGCACGAATAAGTTACCGCTGATCCTACTCAATATGAATAATATTTATGCACATTTAAGGTGTAGAAAATGGCTACTCAATTACTCGAAATGTTTCATCAATACGTCAAACATCCACGGCGAAAAGTTGTTTTACATTCATTGGTTCTTTATTCCTTTGGGATTTACGATTTCTAATGCGAAAGAAAATTAGCTAAAGTGTTACACTCTACCAAAGAGACGGTTTAATTTCTTTGAGTTTCCGTATTTAGGTGAAAAATTCTAGGAGGAGCTACCGTTAAGATTATACATTAAGTAATGCATTGCGATAAACAGCCTTTCTGCTTTAATGAGGAGCGTAGGTATCACTCAAAAATCTCATGTTCCAATTTTCCGGGCAGGCAATGGACGTGAACCAAATTTCACTTCTTTGTGCAATTCCCTGTCAGAACTTTATTATGAGGGAAAGGAACAAAATAGGGTTGTACTTACATATTGTAATATCCTGCACAAAAAAAACAATAATGATACATAACATACAAATAAACCATCATTTTGAGGTTGAAAATTCTATGTAAATCAAAAATATACTGAAACGTGGAAACAACTTACCGGTATCACGTGTTTAATAAATCAAAGTCTCAAAATTAAATAAAGCATCAACACGAAAGCTATATACAAGTAATAAAATAAGACCTGCTATGAATTTCAAATATCAACACTTATCCAATAGAGAACTTGGGGCGCAACATCTTCATTTCCAGCGTCCCAACGCTACGTGAGATGGCAGGCTGAGAGATTCTGTATTATCCCTCTCGCTAGTCCACCATTTGTGGGCAGGTGAGGACGCGGCCTGGGTGGGCGCTGTGCGCAAGCTAGTGAGAACGAATGATGGAGTTCGCGCCTCATCTCCCATGTGGCTATTTGCTAATGGTAAGACTAAATTACTAGGACGCATGTATATCGGTGAGTTCATGCATTGCACACACTATGTATGTTATATATTGTACATACGAGATGTATTTGATATGTTGGACACGCACGATACATGTTATTTATTGGACATACGAGATGTATTTGATATATTGGACACGCACGATACATGTTATATATTGTACATACGAGATATATTTGATGTAGTGTACACACACGATACACTGGGCCTACACGATATATTTTAACAATGAACAACAATGGATAAATTTCACGATGTTCTACAACTCAGTTTTTGAATTGGTATCCAGATGAAATCGTAGTACAGCTCATACCTCAGTTTTTGTTCCGTTGTACAGAGCAAACTGTACAAGAGGTGCTGACACTAGAAAGTAAATTTTGAAAGTCGATTTGAATTGATTTACCATGATTTCACATCTTTTGTGTGATTTCACAATCCATCTTGAATTTGTTAGTCTACTACTCGCAACTATGGTTTGCTAAAAATTAGTGGGTCAGTTGACAATGTTGTGGATACATACAGATCAATGAAAAAATAGGGTCCCGAAGAATTTAGTTTGAAATATCAAATTTGAAATATGATAAGAGTCACGTCCGTCTGTCTGTCCGACGCCAGCCGAAAGTGTGTTATGAGCGCATCTGTGATACAAGCTTAGGAAACAGGAACGTGTGTCATGTGATTTGTCGAACATTATTATACAAGGTTGACGGATCATGTGCAATCGGCCTCATCAACTCTCGAGAGAATGAATTTTTTTATTTCTTAATCGGCTTTCTATTATTTCACCTTCTTTCTTATTTCAAATAAAGGGGGGTCCACTAGTCAAAATGATAGCAGCCTATCACTGAAATACGCAAGATGAATTTTTTTTTATTACAGTGATAGTTGACATGTAAAAAGTTTTCAATAACTTAATAAGCGTCAAACGTGTTATTATGACAGCACTACTTCTTCAATTTTCACTATTCATATTTTTGTCACTTCATATATTTCTTATTATTGTTATCAATATCCTCACTTGAAACATTGCAAGCAACGTTCGCTATTGTAAATTTCTACGACTTCATAGTACTGCCATTCTCTGCCTTGTACTCAGGTGCGCAGACGGAGGTATGCTTTACTACGTGAAGCTTAAATATCATTTCCGAGTCACATCTAAACTTCTCGTAGGGTTCGGTTTGTAATTGCTTAAAATGTTCTCATTCGTTAGAATGTTTAAGACTAGGTTAGACAAAAATCTTATTCCATTTGATTTGTGTAATAACGTACTGAAGAGATCAGTGAGGAGTAGAATTGAGAAAGCAGAGCAGTGAGATAAGAAAAAAAAAGCAGTATTGGTTTAAGAATGATAAAACCAACTTTAGTTGAGCTTTTTTTGCAAAATTTTTGTACTCGAAAGAATATGTTACGGAGGCAGCGAACATATTGCAGAATTCTATAATTGGAAGTCTATAACATTTTCAGTCTTTAATTCGAGTACATTATCAATACGAGAAGTTTACAATAGGAGTATATTGTGGACTTCTACAGCATATGATCATGGTAAAATTGCATTGACGATCCATCTCGGCCTGGTGATCCTGCAGTGATCTTCAAGTGAGATCGTTTTCGAAACTTGTGGAACTGATTTTACTTAAGAATTCGTGTCTTCAGTAGCGTTGATGATAACTCAAGTAGAATCCTATTGAAAAAATACGTGTTCATAATTGTCTCCACTTGAAAACGAACAATGAAGAACTTTGTTCATTGCTCCAACATTAATACCTGCCATTACAGAACAAGTTATCCACGTTCAACTTTGTTGCTCCTTTTCAGGTACGAAATTAGATGCCTCGCACCTGAAAGTGCACGAAAATAATCTGTGTTTCGCCTTCTTAACCCAATCACTCGATGAAAAAATCGACAACACAATTTGTCCTCTCTCGTACGCTGCTATATGTCAACGAGACTATTGAAAGAGTGCAAGTTTCTAAACTTCTGAAGGTGAACAAAGCTGGAAAAGACTTCTGTAATTAAATCTCGTTTATGGGACTGACAACCATTGGACGATGTGAAGATGTAATACTAGAAAGTGAGTTATATATAACTTTTGACCAGCGCTCATAATCAAACAGAACTCACCAAAGACACTAGGTAACTCATCAATTCAAACTAATTCATTGTAATGTGAGGTATAATGCTTAGCGTGCACAGTTAATAGCTTCGGTATCCACTGTGGTAAAAAAGTAGGAAAACACAATCTGCAAAAATAAACATTTATTAAGTACAGAGATGGCTTGTGAGTAGGCAAATTTTAGTTAAAAAGATTAAAGGTTGCATTCGAAATTTCAGTCGACGATGCGTTTTCAGCTAGAAACATCGCATGCTGCGTTCGGCACTTACGCAACTGATGCTTTTTTCCTCAAAATTTGGTCACAGCAAATGCTCGGGTTTTATTACCCTGAAAGTTCCTCCCAGTTAGTGAACTAACGCAATTTTTGACTCAAATTATGAATAACAGGGTTTAATTTTTACCCGAAGTTGAGGTTCGCAAAAGATGATGTTGTATGACTCGGGCATCGACGGTATTTTTCACAGAACAGAGGTTGATCGAATATTTGAAAACTGCTGATTTGAAAATAATATTTTCTATAATTACATATGTTGACAATCTCTTGCATTAATCGCTTCACTTCATAATCACGTTCGTAATCTCAATAACATTTTTTAGCGCTTAAACTAAGGTGTGATATTGCCAGCTCATTGAGAAGCAAAGTTTTCCCTAACAGAAAACACTCCTTGTTTTCTCGGTGTTTCACAATCTCCACAAGTGAAAGTCTCACCCCGTCGTGATTTACTGACCTAAAAATTTGTTTTCAAGCGTGATATTTTACCCATTTCGCCATGAAGAAAACAAAGTCATAGATAATTATGTTAATCCTTCGAAGGGTTTTGATGATGTGCGTCAAGTACTGAGGCGTTCAGTAAACAAGAGCTAGAAGAAGTAAAAAACAAGTGAACTAATGTATCAATGCCTACGCAATCAAGAATGCGAGTGACTTTGAAACGTACCTTCATTGAGTGAAAGCAAGAAATGAAGTCCCACATACGAACGCCCGCGTAGCGTCAGAAAATGACGACAAACTTTTATTGACGTCTAGACTTTCAAAACGGAAAATTCGAAACAATACACATGGATCAAAAATAATGAGGCTCACAGTTGAGAAACTCTTGCATCTGACGTGTGACGCTGATATTCTTCTATTCTTTTCTGATTTTATGTTCTCAATGAGTGTACGTTGATAGATTGTGTGCTATGCTCAAGAGGCTCTCACCCATTGCATATCTTATATAATCACAAGAGTTGTGTGGTTATTCTATAGCTTCACAATGCAGATATCTACATTTGTTAGTACTCTGAAATATAATACAGTCACATATTCTATGGTTCTACTGTCCGGTTAAAAATTTTGAATAGTTTTCTATGTGTAATTATTGCTGGTTTGCTTATAGTTATGCAATGGTCATACAATGTTGGCTTATATATCTCTTTGCTTGCCAGTTTGCACCGTATTTCATAGTTTTACTGACCAGTCACTGTGTAATCGGTATATACCGAACAAATGTACGCATGCTCTCAATAATTTGTACTGCTAAGCCTATAAGATAATTGTGGAGTTGTGTTACTATTCTACACCTTTTGTCAAATCCTGAAATCTGAAACATAATTATGTGATTCATTTCACCTTACTGAAACATGTTTTCAGATAAGCATAAATCAAAATGATAACTTACATTTCGTAAAGTATCGTACGTCGACCTGAAAATACAGACCTACCTTGCGAAATACGGGTCTTCCTAAGAGAAGTATCAAAAAGGTAGTTTACTTCTAATCAAGTCACAACGTAACACCCCATCATCAACATTGGTGCCGATTGGCCACCATCCCATTTAGGGGTAGAGCAATTGTCTTCGCGATCCCATAGAGCTTCTGTCTCATACAAGTTCGTTTACTGTGAAACGGTTGCACCTGAAAACCTATTTAGATTTTTCTATTTCCTATCCTTTAGCGTAAAATTCTGATGTGTTTGCACAACGTACGTGCAGTATTTAATGCATTCTTGGGTTTCTAGGCAGCGGTGCAGTGCACAGCTTAGCTCGGGTGATTTTGTCATTTATGTTCCGAATATTCCGTTCATTTCTCTAAAATCCTTCATACCGGTATAGTGTACGAAAGTAATTTTTATAGTTGATAATACAGTAAACATGAAAACATTGATTAGTGCACATCTGTTACTAAGTCCTGGTATGTGTGCATGCATGACGTGTTCAATTCAATTGAACTCCTGAATAATTAACCTTCTGATAACGATGCACGCTCATTTATGTACCAGAGCGATATTTTCAATCAGTTATTATAGACGCGCCAAATATTATTTTTTTGTATTCAGTGGCTCATCTATCATATTAGAGAGACAATTTTTGAAACACAATTTGTTATAACCAGCTTTTAATTTGTGTTAGTTTGTTGGCTGTAAACTGTTTTTATTTACTTCTCCCATACGTTGAAACTTGTTCTGCACATCGGATACTCTTATAGTATTTTTCTGAGAGAGTTACTTGTGCTTTTATTAATCTAACTGCAATAAACTTGAGAGTGATCCTCATTAATGTCCTTCTTCGTGAATTATTTATTTCATGCTTTAATTATCTTACAACTTACCATATTCGTTCGATTCTCACGGCCAAGTAGGTTTTATTTATCAATGAAACGTCTTCTTGTATTAATGACTTGCATGTTTTAATGACTCTTTAATGATTCGGAGATCGATTCTTTAACCGTTGGTACTTCAGCGTCACTGGATACGTTGTACGAAAATGCAATAGTTGTAACATTGCGTACTGCAATTATTGTGCGCTAGAACAAACTCAATGTAAAATTTGAGTTGTAGTTATAATTTCTTGCGAACTGCAGTTGTGCGGCAGAAGTAGCTTTATATGATATTTGTGTGTTAGTTATAACTTTATTGGGACTATAATCTCGCAACACTTTTGTGTGAATTGATTTCCAACTGAATTGAATAATAAAACTAATAAAACATTCTCTTTAAATGATTTGCTCTGCTTCCAAGATTATCTCACGGATAATCACTCCCATTTCTAGCTCATGTTACTACACCAGAGAGTTAAATAATATGTTGTGAACATTGAAGAAGAGAGGATTTGCAGAGGATAGATTTATACTCGGATCGATACGTGGCGTTCCGTCAAGTGCATCGTTCAGTCGTTTCAACATTCGTTTGTTTTCCATTCTATGCCTTAGAATGGAAAATCAACGAATGTAAAAACTGGTCTATCCACTTGACTGCCGTAATTAAACAAATTCATGAATGATGTACTGATTTCAATTGTAGTTTCAAACGAGATTTTTTGCTGTAATGTTTAAATTATTGCATAATAACAGTATTAACGTTCATATCAAAGATGATCATAAGAACGATAATGACAATCGACACCAACTTTACGTCAAATTCAGAAGATGGATCGTGGCGATCGTGGATTTGGGTGGCGGAACTTTTGAATTGTCAATTTCTAAATTGCTATTTTCTGTGCTTTCAAAAAATAAGGTCTACTCCTAGAAAAGAGTGGAACAGCAACTGGGTAGCGCTTAATAAGGTCTACTTCTTGGAAGGTAGAACAGCAACTGGGTAGAGCTTAATAAGGTCTACTACTTCTAGGAAAGGGTAGAACAGCAACTGGGTAGGGCTTGTGGGACGAATGTGATTGCTCCAATATATTATTTAACATCTCGTGTTAAAGTTGAAAAATTAGAAAAGAAATTGATCCAACATCCTTCAGCTCACATCCAGTACTGGAAAACAATACAATATCTGCGTCTTAACAATGAAGAGACTAAGTCTTGGCTTCTGAGAGTGACTTAACCTTTCGAGGAATGAATAATACAACTTGCTGCATATCTTCTAAGGAGCAAATACTTTCGTGCAAATTAAGTCAATCTCATTAACTCGCCTTTTAAACTACGACGATGTAACGTGTTCTGATAATCCCTCGTTTGTGAGTGATGGTATATAATTACCACTCACTAACAGCAAAAAGCAAAGTTTTGAAACTATTACAATTTTCAGTGAGAGATGGGTGTCAAAACACGATTATCATTCGCAAAAGAGATGTTCGCACGAAGACATTCATCCTTTCTTGAAAAATTCAAAAATGATTACCTTCATATATATCATTAATAACCTCAATGAGATTCTCTTTCAAGCTCCGGATTTTAGAATGATTTACATCGTGCAACGGTATAGTAAACAGCGTAAGTTATTTTAAGTTGATTCAAAACTTACACACTCAGTTTTACCTTTACGACGACGCAATCCCGCCTCAGATGAATCCGGTTCAAAAATTCTGGCATTCCGCGAGCGTCCAGGGGCATCCAGTTTAAAAATTCTGCTCCAGGTGGGAAAATGACACTTATTTCGCTCTCCCCAGTCTAAATTTTTCACCGCCGCATCTATAATTTGGGCCACACTTGGACGGCTAGAATAATGGATCCCCTGTAAAAAAGTTTGGGTAAAGAGGGCATGGCAGAGCAATGGCTCCTCTAACAGAGCACATAAGCTCGCTCGGTAACCTACTCCGTGGAAGTGTTCATGACAAAACGTACTTGCTAGTCCTGTTATGCAGGCAGTGTTCAATTCACAGCAATGTGCAACAGTGTAAAAAAATGATAGAAACTTCACACATCCTTGATATGGTAGCTTCAACAACATAGGTTTTGTTATGTGTTGACCTACACTTGTCAACAGATAAGACATAATACCTTCTGTTTAATAGGGCGATCCGTGTGCATAGATTAACAAATAGAAAATATATTAATCCTTGGTTTCTACTAGCTATGGTCACGCCATGTTTTGTGCAAAACAAACACAACACTTGAGGACGATAATGACTACAATGTACTAACTCTAGAAGAATGACTCTTTTTGTACGATTCGACACATGTGTAATGCCAAATTTCTATGTTTCAACACCAAGAAATTGTCGCAGATGTCGTAAGTGCTATACTACCTCTGCGTAAGAGTACTCGGTTTAGCACAGATAACATGGGAGAGTGTATTCAAAGTGAAACCAAAATACAAAGCTTTCTTCTTCAGTAACATTACCGTCAGACAAATTTTTGTTTTACCGTAAGACAAATTTATTATATTAACTAACTACGCTGATAATACTGGCACAAAAGAGTTCACTGGGGCTACAGACATGAGGATTGTTGTACAATGGTAACCATCAAATTTGCAACATTGCTGGAATAGTGCGAAAAGTTAGCTACCGAAAACAGTGTTGTCATAATACACTCACGAGCGTAAGAAAGTGAAAGTTGTCAGACACGACTAACAAAAACATTGCATGAGAAGAATAGGGAAATAAATAATGAAGACACAAAAAAGTTCTATAAAGTTGTTACACAAAATGAATTACGTCGCATTTTCAAATGTTTTAATATGAGCGAAAAATGCTTTCAAATATCTTAAAATTTAGACCCTGACTTGATATTCACATGTGAAGATCGTAATACTCATGCATGGTAATAATTATTGTTGAAACAAATGGTTGGAAGAAAAGCACGGAAAAATGCGTTTCCTTCGTTTGCTTTGGTCTGATATGACGGGGTTAGAAATACTGCAAGCCCTTTCAAATTGTGTTTGAGAAGAAGTGTTGGTATTTTGTAGTTTGTAAAATGTAATAATAAATAAAATAGCAAGAACAGTAACTTTAAAGAGTTTCAAATTTAATTTAAATATTTCGATGAAACGAAACACGCATGAAACGGAGTTTTATAATGAACGTTTCGACGGATCATGATTAGCATCTTGAAAAATGCGAAAGCTACATAACAATCTGATAAACAAGAATAAAATTGTAACCTTAATAACACTACATGCTAAGAAGAAGGATTAAATATCATTTAAAACCGTTTTTGGGGGGGCTCTGGCTCTGTCAATACCAGGCGCCTTACTGTGGAACAAGCTTCCCCAGAGTATCAATATCCCTCAAACATGGAGAGAATTTAAAACTAAAATAGCTCGTCATTTGTGAATCTCACTTGCTCATTATCTCCATTGCTCAATAATCTCCTTTGCTTAATCATTATAATTACCAGCTACAGAACATACTGAATAAGTACTTACAAATCTCCATTGCTCATTGTCTTATTTATCACCACATTACACAGCAGTTTCTGTAGTTTGCGTATGTATTATGATTTGTTCTCCTATATACTGGTATTTGCAAACATGCTTACTTCTATATGTGTGTGTGTATGCGCGTGATGTGTACGCATAAATAGAAGTCCAGCTCATTGTTTGTTCTTATCTGATAAAAAATGGAAATTTTAACATGGCGGTCGAATCAAAAACTGAGTTTGTGAAGACTGATTGAACAACCTTTGCGAAAAATTCCACTGTACGACCAAATTGTAATGTTCTTACAATAACGTTAAAAAACACCTTTGTTGAACACAATTGTATATTTCAGAATAGCGTTTTCATAGGATAACCTTGCGGTCACTGAAATTGATGTCCAAAAGCAAGTAGAATCCAAAGTATCCATTGCAATAGACTTGAGCGATAATCTTGCTGATATACTCTATTGTCATGTTATTGTAACAACATTACAATAGAATCCTTTTTACTGCTTTGGAGTTTTTGATACAGGCGCTTACGTGACAATGTTGTCAGGGCAGCACTAAATTCGAAGATTGTATTTTTTAGTGGAAATAATGGTATGCAAAACAATACCAAAACAAGAACATTGTATTTACTTATCAAGAATCAGTTATATAATGGTAGTGTGAATTTAAATTTCAACCTTGGAGTCAGTTTACCATTATTAGATTTGGTCGGAGCTCGCGCTATTTCTACTTACAGTAGTGTAGATTTTAACCTTAAGTATGACCCTTAAATGTCGAGAGTTGACCGAAAAAAACTGTTGGCCAAATGAGTATAGCCTATTACGAGTACTATTACATCAAGTTCGCTCTGCTAGTTGCTACTATACATCCTCAGTATGCATAAAGCGTCAAATAGGGTATATGGATGCAATTCACTGGTTTTGCTTTTTGATGTAGTCTATCTGATCTCTAGTCATCGGTCATTGAGAATCTGATCTTTAGTCATACCTGCCCACCTTAACTGACGAACTGAGTACAGTCGTATCTTACACGCGTCATTCATATGTTTTCCGAAATGAAATTATTTTTATTGTGCTCTTGAGCACAAAAAAAGGATTGAAACTCAGATTTCGATATATTGTGCCAAAACTTCCTCAAGTAATTTTGTAATCAATTCTGATTTTATCCGAAGACTTGTTCATCTAATTTTAGCCTTTGAATTACTATTGGAAAGTACTCAGCATAAAACAATTTAATGTAGAATATGACGACCATACTCATTCTAAAAAAACACTGAAGGAATGCGTGGGCTAAATATTTTGAAGATATGGGTACAATTTTTCACAAAACGAAGGTTCCTATAAACACAAAAATAACTTAACGTCGTAAGTTCAATTTCCTCAAAAATTTTAAGATATTTTTCCTTTATCAACTTAATGGTCCGTACGTCAATGAGTGGACACTTCTGCTATTAAGATTTCGTAAGTTTTTGAAAATGAAATCTTCCAATAATATTGACAAATAGCGCGACTCTACAACAGTACTCGAACAAGAGGCATTGCAAATGGAATCCAGACCAAATAATTTTACAGATCTGTAGTGTACGCCTCAATTTCAGTAATTTCCATCGGTATGAACGTTTCATTCGATGGGGTGTGCTCTTTCTTGACGACGAGGTAACGGCCGCACTTGGGGGTGGGCGCTTCAACGTGCAGCCAGCCGAGCTGCCCGGGTTCTGTCTCGTTCTGGGACTTGATGAACAGCAGCTGCTCGTACACGCCAGCGTAGTTGCCATCCGTCACCTCCGTCGAGCCCACGTAGACCTGGATTTAAAAATGAGGAAGTAATACCGTAACTTTCTCCACAAGTGTTATAAGTTGAAATAGATATGGGACTTGCTCTCAACTTTTTGCTCTAATGTTTAAATTGAATTACTCAGGTATTTTCCTTGTTAGATAGTAACAAAAATTGTTCTCTGGACACAGTTGTCTGAAAAGTCTCCTCATCAGCAGAATTACGTTTTACATAACTACCATCTTGATCTACGAGAATAAGGCGTGGTTTAGAACTATCAGCAAAAATATCCGTTGTTCCAGTTCGTCATGTGTTTAAATACGAAGAAAATTGCATCTCAATTTTACCAGAACACGGTCAAACTATAAAATTCTACGATACGCTCAGTCAATAATAAGTTACGTTTCGATGTTATCATCTTCAATATCTTCATCCTGAAAATACATAGGAAAGTACAAGAAATTGAATTAACAGCAATAAATTTTTTATTATTATTGTAAAGTAAAAAATATATTGCCTGAAGAAGCTTTAAAAAAATACTTGATCAACTGCTCATACTGGTCATCATAAGCAATTTGCACGAAACAGAAGTAACTTTATGCCTACTTATTATTCAAAATCTCGGTCACAACACAGTATCCTCTTCATTGGAACTGAGAATTGGAATGCAATCCCTGCTGAGATCCGTGAAAAAAGTTATTACAAAGCTTTCAAAACAAATCTTGAATCCCTCTCCAATCGAAATATTAATCATATAAGGTAATTCAAGTCAATTTCTTTTTTCTTTTGATACGACTTATCTTGATAAGGTAATCTACCATGATAATAATAAAGACCTTATGCTCCTAACCATTTTTATTGAATAAACTGTTCCCATTTAGCTCATATTAACTATTTCTTTTTTTGTTGTTAAAAAATTAAGCATCGAAACATGATCAGTCTTGTGTGCCCTTAAGTTAATTAAATTAGGTTAAACATAACTGTTCACTTTAAAAAATAGCTTGATGATAGGGTGTCCTAGAAGTCGCTGAACTTATTCGGGCCCACAAGTAGCTATACTCAAATCTGTCTATTGTACTAGACTTAAGATACAGTCTATTGCTGTAACACTTGTGATGAGTAAATTGTTTAAATTGTTCAATATTCGTTAATTGTTTACTACGTGCATGAGTCGTTTTTAATACATTCGAGGATTTTCTGTGAACCCATCTAAGATGCTCTCAGGGAGTGCAAAATAATAAGGATTTCAAACACAGAAGTACTTTTCCTTACCTAGAAAGACGGATCTCGTTTTCTCAGAGCAAAAAAACTTCTAACCCATCTAACTCCTCCACTGTAATTAACCAGTTGTGACGATTATAGTGATTAGGAAAAAAAAATCAAAATGATTGAAAGTTTACCAGTTGGCAGTTGATTATCTACTGCCATCAGAAATCGAATAGAACAACACACCGGCGTACTGAACATAAATATTTGCTATACATTTTTCAGCAAACTAGATGGCATTACCGTCATTCATTTGTTTAGTGGATCCCTTTGATCTTTGTGGCTTTGGCTTTTAGAACCAAATATTTTACAACCATTAGAGTTATGCGAAATAGGACAAGTACGGAGATGGGTTTCGGTAGATTCACGAGCGACTGAATTTGAATGTAAATATCAAGTATTTGAATATCAAGCACGCAATTTAAGTTCTCAATTTTCAGATCTAAAAATATTTTGATGTTTTATAAGAAGATTCGAGCAAGAACTCTAGTTCATTGATGGCCACTTACTCATTACTGACGGAAAAAGTTCAAAATGCAAAATAAAATCAGCTTTTAAAACTAAAGACATGCATTTGAAAGGATCATTGCAGATTTCAAAATCTCCATTAAAGCTAAACAACTTGGCTCCAACAAAGTTTTTTTAAATGTTCTCGAAAAGTGTGATACACGGCTGATAAATGTGTTTATTTTTACATCGCCTTCACTAAATCCAAACACGAAGTGAACAAGACTCCACATTTCACAAGATGCTTCGGGACAGTTATGATCTTCTCCGAATTGAGAGCCAAATATGTTGTACGGCGCAGAAGTTAGCGAAAATGGAGCCTGACATGGCTAAAAAAGGGTTCTTCCAGTTTCATCTAGAAAATAGTAGACCAAAACTGAGCTTGATGAGGCCTTCAGTGTAATAGTTATCGCCAAGAAGTATTGGAATGTAATATCAAGAGGCTGAATTTTCAAATCGAATTTTACATCACTTTTTTAAATGAGAGAGTGTTAGCAGTGTGAAGCTCATAACTCCTGAATAATCTGCAATTTCGAGTTCAGTTTACTTCCTTCCATCTCTCACCATCCGTTTAGGTATGCAAAGAAAAACCCCGATACTTCTTCCAAATCTAATTTTTGTGTGATGGCTCCTCGCTCCAACTTGTTAAAAATCTTTCACGTTGCGTTTCACTGTAACATCTGGGTGTCTATAAAAATATTCTACGTATTCAATTTTACGGTTTATTTCCTTCCTTGAAGAAGAGAATTGATTTTTGTGGTGGCATAGAAAACGTACTTTCAGTGACACAGAAAACGTATGTACTTTCCCATCTGCACGATTGAATTTCTGAACAAATTCATTGTAATACCGTTTTTAGCAGATAGCAGACCCATCAATTGAGCTGGACAAAATGGCAGAATAAGTGTGAGCCAGAGGCACGGAATTAGGTTATTGTGTAATACTGTATGTTTGATAACGTAGTTTCGGTTCAGGGACGGTGGATACATAAGTATGGGCCTAGTGGGAATAGCGGAAATCCCATTGGACACCTTGGTGAGAAATATGAAATCAGTTGTGATTCGCACTCAGAAATAAATCGTTACTGAAGGCCACTAGTTTGAACAAGTAATCTAACTTTTAGACTCTTCAGTTGACCAAAAAGTATACTTACCCATTAGATGTGTCAAGTTTGTTTTTAATTTTACTTCTCCCAGTAATCAAACTTTGTAGGTGGGAAAATTTAACTGTTTTACGACACATCAAAGTGTGCATGCATTCTTTTAAAACTCACTGTATTAGTAAAAACCCACCGTGAGATTTTTACCGCGCTCGTTCGCAACCCAAAACTCGCTGGTTTCTATACGAGGCAGAAAAGAAATTTTGTAGATGCAGAAGCAATATACAAGGTCGATCTGGAGGTACGGATTTAGATCAAGTGGAGTTTCCGCACTTGAGTGGAAGAAGTGGAGGTCATTTGAAGTATTTCCGTCATTTGCATTCTCCGGCTCCCTGAGGGGCAAAATGAAACATGAAAATTGCGGGATTGAAACTCAGCAGAATGATGAAATTTCTGGGTAGTTCTTCATGTAACATTTATTAGTAATTTTCTTTGAGAAACCCTTGAGATCTGCGTAGTATTTTACAGGAAACAAAAATTGTTCAGGAAGAACATTTGTTATTTCATGCAAATTGTTTCAAAAAATAAATGCATTTTGATATATGGTACTAAGTCTTCAATCCGAATGAGATCCATTGTAATTTGTTTCTCTAATAAAGTTAAGAAAATTGAATCAAGTTGAGTTTACCGCCAATATCGGGCCCTTCACTTCATGTCACACCCAGATATTTACTGTTCAATCTTATGCGTCATGTGAAGTAACACTTTTAATATCGTAAACAATGTTTTAGTAATGATCACATCGCAACACTATGGCTTTCATGCAGCAGTTAATTTGGAGGTATTTGGAGTGTTTTGATTCAGTTTTTTACTGCAGTATTCCTCTTCAGTAAAATTACTCATTCGTAAAACTGGCTTCAATTTTTGGGAAAATTACAGTGCGTTGTTACAACTACTGAAAGATAATGTTGCAATAGTCATACTATGTAGTTGCGTGAGTTCCTTCAATAGCATCATGAATACTTCAGCACGTAATGTTTGCATTCCGGGCTAACACAAGATAAAATATCACATTCCTGCATGGGTAATACTAGATAAAATACCACATCCTTGTACGGGTGAAATAGAAAAAGAAAACCCGAGGTCAACTGAATTATAAAAAATTCTGTTTCCTTGTTTCTGCCACACAACTAAAAGATGTTTCAGCGCTAGAATAGGCGCATACGACTTCGGGGTACATGTTGCTGAAAAAACACAGCAGGGTGAAGACTTCACTCGGTCAGTTCATTACCAAACCTGTGCAGTGAGGAAAATTAATTCTTTTGGTTGTCAGAAATTACACCGATTCAAAATAGAATGCATGGAGATAAATTTTCGATTTCGGTAAAAGGGGATAAACTTTATGAATTTATGTAGGGGAGTGAACAAAGTGTGACAAATGTTGCTCATAAAATTTTGATAACAACAACTTATAACGTCGGCGTCTCGCTACAAAAAACTTATCAATCGGAATATACCGCTTTTTAAAATTCAAGAAATTAGTAACAAAGAAGAAAACCGATCTTTCTCGCGTCGACGACTGAATTCTTTGAGGCTCACTGGAAAATCGTTTTTTAAAAATAAAAACAAGTAATGATTCAGGATATGTTTCTTTCCCGAGGAGCTTTCTAATGTGTTTTTCAATATTTTCCTATTTAAAATATACTGATACCGTTGCTCGCAAAATGTTTAATGTTTTATTTAACGTTAATTTTCATTTCACTTATTTAGAAACTTCTAAATTTTAAACTTCGTAGCTCCACTATTTCCTATATTGTCGTATTTGAGATAATTCATCATGTTACTGGATCCAAAATAACAAAAAGCTTTAACTTGGATTTTTTGCAGAGTTTTCCCAACACTCACGAATTCAATTTGAATTAATAGTTAAATAATCTCTGCAGTAAAATGACGCTTCCCTTGCCGTGGTTTGAACAAGTATCCAATGTGTTGGTGGACACTAGCGCTTGTTTAGGTCGACGATAACAGCTCACCAGAGGTAGTCTCCACCCTGAGGCTGGACAGAGGACGCTTGGACAGGTTTCCCTTGAGCAACTTCATAGAACGCAGGTTCAGACCGAGGGCTTCGGTAGAGAGCTGTGATACCAGTCGAGGGAAGCATGCCCACCCCCAGGAGCAAGCACCCGTCTTATGGAAAAGCCTTTATAAGGGCTGAGGTACAAGTAATAGACAAATGAAGTTAAAACTACATTTCTGGAAAAGCTTTTTAGTAATCAAATGAGAGCAAATCCACCAAACAAGTTGCACATAAACAAGCGAACCTGTAAAATTTTGAAACTGAAGTTGTCACTCTTTTTTAATTCGTGTTTCCCATGTTTCTCGAAGCAGCTTAAGAAAGTGACAACTTTAATTCAAGGAAAATAACACTGAATCGTTGAAGCCAAAATGATGTTTCACGAGACGATAATTTGAAACCATTGATGCATTTTATATGCTGTTCTCTAAAAATCTTTCTTATCACAGTTGCTCTCGCTAGCTCGGGCAAGGGGCGCGATTAGGAACAACAAAACGATAGATCACTACGACAAAATTAATGAGTAAATTAGTCCTGCTCAGTCACTATTGAAAATGTCATAGAATATGTTAATAGCCTACGCAGAAGCTTACCTGTTCCCGCAATGAAATGTACGCAGGCCTTTCGCGCGCACATAGCAGCGCAGATCACTTTGAAGACTGCGTAGCTCTCAACATGGTCCGTGAAGCAGTTGCCCGCCTCGTAGATGTCGATCTCTGTGGCCTGCCGCACAAACACGGAGTAATCTGACGGGCAGGCGAGATCATCGCAATACCAGTGAGAAGACGACACTGCATGCCAGATGATGGTCAAAGTTATTATTGGCGCGAGGAACTTCATTCTCTTGAGCAATTGTTTTCTTGGAAAAAACGTCCTATGGGAGAAAGTTGATACGTGGTCATTCAATTTTGAGGATCTGTATTATTGAATGTATCTGATTGTCCCCTCCGCTGAAAAATAAAAGTAAAATTTGAATGTGATCAAATGCTTCAAACGCTGTTTCAAATATTGTCTATCATGGCATACGCATTCTATGATAATTATTTTGTAGAAAATTTTGGAATGAAATTCTACGCAATTTTTTAGTCATATGAGTGGCAGATCATCAAACAAAAGGTCAAAACAAATTTTTCGAACAAATTTTTTCATTTCCCAACTAATTTCTCACACGAATTTCAATGCGCTGGAAAACAGGGATCAAATGAAACAAAATATACGCAGCATAAAGAGAACATTGAGTTTAGTAATACAAATAGTTATCTATTGATTTATGCAGGAATTCGAAAAACGTCCCATTAAACAGACTGAACACTACTCTCTATCTCTATTGAGTTAATGCAACACCAGTGAAAAAAGTTCCATAATTTTCCTTTCATCTAATTTTAGATACCTCCTTATCTGCGCGCGACATCACGCAATAACTTCATGTAATCTTGCCAAAATTTATCTAAATTTCGTAGGAATGTATTTTCTCGTTTGCTAAATTTTACCAAGTTTCAATTAAAATATTTCTGTCATCAGAGAGAAAAACGTGTGTTATTTGTAAATGCCTACAATCCGGGCCTCAAAAATGACACCTCGTATAAGCAAAACATAGACTGTTTAGAGGATCCTCAATCTCAGAAATAGAGATTACGAATGTTGGTGCCGTGCATCACTGAAGATTCGTTTTATAAGCAGAAGTAATAAATTGTGCAACGACTAATTCCATTGATAACTAACTGTTCCAATTAAATTTTTAATTACATTTACAATTACGTTTTACTTTATAAACTAAAGCTACTTCATAAAAACTTGACTCGTCCGTAGTAATGAGTATTTTAGTGCAATATCAATTTCTTTTGTGAGTTCAAGTTCACAAAACATGTGAAATTAGATTTTCCATTTCCCTATGTTTTTTTTATTTATGAGTTTTCTCAAACTCAAAGTTATATGTTTACTTATTTAGATCTTACAATTCGTGATTCTCATTGTTTTTAGATGTCTACTGATGAAGAGCTGCTGGTCGAAAGCTCTCGGAACTATTTCATTGAAGACCACTTCGTTTTTGCGTACGATAAAATTATCGTTTTTCTAAGAGTTAGGTTCCCTCCCTGCAATTCTACTTCTACAAACAAATAGCTATAACATTATAAATACATTCTAACTTCGACGATAAAAACAGATTGCTAAACTAAAAATGGGCTCAAACTATGTGGTGTAAACTTAGTTAATTTTAATGTAAAAACTAGCTGTTTAGCTTCACTAGCTACAATGCTGGTATGAGAGGCGCAAATGGCTCGAGTGCTAACAACAGTTGGTACTTTTATATTTTATCTGAATTACTTCAACACGCAAGCGAGAACTTGGCTGCTTTAACTGTCTCAAAGTCGATTATATACGCTTCTAGACTACAGGAAGCGTCAAATGAACGCAGCATTCACTTCGGACTGTAAAAAATTGCTGTTTTCAATCTTGATGGTTTTTCCGAGGTCCATTCCAATCCTTGCTTTGTATCAATATTCACTAATTGATTAACCCTCTGTGCGAAGGTGATTCCATGATTTCATGGGTTTTACTGGCTCATAACCGCTGTAGTGGCTCACTGGTGAGTATGTATGACTTTATGATATCCGGAGCATAAAATCGCTAAGATGTGTCACATTTTGTACATCTATGCGGGTTTAGAAAGATGACTTTGTCTATAATTATTATACACAAAGGGTCACATCAGATTTGAAGCCAATTTTGCAGGCAGAAAAGCATGAAGTGAACAATCAGCAGTGGCGTGACTCGTGCCATGTACCTGTATATTTGCCTCTCACACGTCTGAGCACAACTGAATATATATGACGTGATTCTGTAGAAGGTAAAAACTGGACGGAGTCGTGAAATTTTTGGGAAGAGGAAAATTGAGTACATAAAGTGAGTTCATGTTTTGCGATTCATTTAAGTAGAATTGGAGAAATAAATGCATATATAAAGAATAGTTATATTACCCCGAAGCAGTTATCCGAAATTCAAGTAGACTGAGCAGATTATATCACTTACTCTTCGCATTTAATGTAGGTACCATGAGGCAAAAATCATACGAGGCAGTTTGGATGATTTTTTCATGTGTGATATCTTAGGAATGCTTTTAAATTCAGCTCACCGTTTGTTCATATCGCATAAAAAATAGGAATTTCTATCTCTCAGATATATCAAAAACTGAGTTTGTGGAGATTGATTGAACTAACTTTGCGAAAAATTCAACTCCGCGACCTGATAGTTGCCTGAGAAGATGGATTGTGATTAAAAATTCGTTGTGAACCAATTCTATTTATCTATTTAAAGCGTGGTTTTCAGAAACGAGGTAATTATACAAAAAGATGGGTGAAATGGAACGTTGATTATTGAAGACTCGCTGTGAGTCGTTCCACAGTGACAAGACAAAAGGATTTTTTCCGCGGGGACGTCAAACATTTTTTGAGCGATGTGAGGAAGTCGTAGAAAACATTTTGAATCATATTTAATACTGATTGCTTTTTGATGTAGGGTTTGTTCAAAATTAATTTAAAAATACTATAAGCATTGAAGAAAATACATTATGAATTTAAGTAAAATGTTTCGCTGACCTATGGGAATTCCGATGAACTTGACTATGATTGGCTGGACAAGAGAATTTCATGGTTGATGAATTTCACGCTTCTTTGGCAAAGTAGTGGAGTGAGTTTCTGAAACGACATCGCGAATGTTAGAGGGTTAGAAATACTGCAAGCCCTTCAAAAATTGTGTTCAAGAAGAAATGAAGATGTTTGGCAGTTTGTAAAATCTAATAACAAATTAAGTAGCAAGAACAGTTACTTTAAAGAGCTTCATATTTTACTTGAATGTTTCGATCAAACGAATCAAGTATGAAACCGAGTATTATAATGAACGTTTCGACATCAAGGATTATGATCAGCATCTAGGAAGATATAAAAGCTACATAACAATCTGATGAACAATGATCAAATTTTAATTTTGATGACACTACATGCAACAGCGTGAATATATTTAAAGAATCAAACGATTTATTTACCAGGAATGGTAAATTAGCAAGGTCCTCGCTCAAGTCTATTGCAATGTATTTTTTTTAATCTACTTGATTCTGAACCTCAATTTTAGTGACAGCAAGGTTATCCTATAAAAGCGCTATTATGAAATATACAATTGTATTCAACAAAAGAGGTTTTAACCTTATGGTAATAACAATACAACAGAATACTTTTCACTGCTTCAGAGTTTTTGATACAGGCGCTCACGGGACAATGTTGTCAAGGCAACACTGAAATACAAAGATTGTTTCTTTTAGTGTAAATTATCGAAACGAAACAAAACTACATAGAACAAGGACATTGTTTTCACTTATTAAAAATCAGTTAAATAATGGTAGTGCGAATTTCAATGACAAACTTGGAATCAGTTTACCATTCTTAGATTTGATCGGAGTTCGCGCTATTTCTACTCACACTAGTGTAGATTGTCACCTCATGTACATATGACCCTTAAATGTTGAGAGTTGACCAAAAAAACTATTGGTCAGACGAGTATTGCCTATTACGAGTGCTATTACATCAAGTTCGCTTTGCTAGTTACTACTGTACATGTTAAGTATGCATAAAGTACCAGATAGGGTATATTGAGGCAATTCATTGGTTTTCCTCTGTTTTATATTAGTGTGCTTCGGATATATTTCAGGTGTTATCTTGTACCTGTATTCAAACGAGGTACAGGAATGCTCATTGTTACTAACTGGGAAAATAATAATTTCATTAAAATTTAACTCTGCGTTAAGAAGTTCAGTTAATTTTTTTTCTAATTTGTATCGCTACACGTATGTAAGTATATATATATATGGTGGTGCAGAAAGAACCCATGGATTCCAATTATTTTAGCTAATTATACTTGTTATAATTATAACTAGTATGATAAAACTAATTATAATTACAACTAGTTTAAATATATAACGCCAATTTTACCAGTTTGACTTCCATGCGTTCGTTTTGGGCCACCATAATTCAGATGATAAAATGAAGCGCATAATATTGTTAAACTCT
>JACJUY010008272.1:15462-27501 GCA_014220935.1 Platorchestia sp. MABIK | reverse complement strand
TTCAGTGCGAGGTAAGCTCATTTTGAGAAAATTGACGCCTTTGAGGCTGGGATGGGATCAGGATGTATCGGACGATTTATGTGGGGACTGGAAAAATTATTGTCAGGAGTTTTCAGAGTTAAGGGATTTTGAGTTCCTTAGGATGAATTTGTCCGAGACCAAAACTATTAAGCTTGTTGTCTTTTGTGATGCTAGTGCAAGTGCCTTTGGTACTTGCATTTACGGTGTTCAAGAAGAACGCAGTTCGCTCCTTTTCTCTGAAGCTAAGGTTTCGCCTCCTCGCCAACGAACTCTCCCTTCCCTTGAACTTTTAGCGGTGTTTCAGGCCTACCAATGTCTTGTATCTCTGGTAAGTGATGTTAATTTTCCTTATAAAGTTTCTAACGTAACTATTCTAACGGACTCCCAGGTCACCCTAGCTTGGCTGTTGAGCGGTAAACCTCCAGGCAAAAATGTACTTGTAGGCAACAGACTAAAAGACGTAGAAGGCATGCATAAAACGTTAGAATGTAAAACGTTGGCTGCCTTCAGCTATGAGTATGTACCCACTATGTTTAACGTGGCAGACATGCTGACACGTGGTGTCAAAGTAGCTAAGTTTTTAGAGAGTAAAAAGTTATGGTTAGAAGGTCCTTCTTGGATCAGAAAGTAGAGACAAGTGGCCCAAGGGACACTTGGGCTGCATCCCACAACAATTCGTTTCTGAAGCATGTATCGCAGTTAATGTTGCTCCCCCAGGTGAAGATTCGATTGTGGAGCTTGAGCGATTTTCCTCCTACCCCAAACTATTGGGTGTGATGGAGAAGGTATTCAGGGCTGTTGCTATCTTGAGGCGCGCAGACCGGGGCGAGGCTAAACTGCGAGCATTTTTATATCTTATTTCCTCTGTGCAAAGAGAGCATTTCACCAGCGAGATGGAGGCCTTGACAAACAAGAGTCCTCGTCCGCCTTTGCTATTTAGGTCTTTTAATCTGTTTCTTGACTCTCACGGTTTAGTTAGATCTAGCAGCCGTCTTGTTTCAGCTGAAGAATTGGATTATAACACTAGAAATCCTATTCTGTTGTCTAGCCCTTCTCATCTGACCTATTTGTTAATTTTGCATTCTCATAAAACTCTAAATCATCAAGGTCTTGAAACTACCGTGCAGAAACTCAAACTGGACGGTTATGTGATACCTCGCTGTAAGCGTACTGTTCGCAGCGTTCTATCCAAATGCATAGTTTGCAAACGGGTAAACGCCAAAGCTTTCTCCTATCCTGATCCGCCTGCTTTGCCGGACAGTCGTGTGAATTTTGTAAGACCTTTCGCCACAACAGGAATGGACTTTTCTGCCCATTTCTGGGTGTTAGATCCTTTAGGTCATAAACAAAAGGTATATCTATTATTATTTACATGTTTCCAAACCAGAGCAATTCATATCGAGCTTCTTCCTTCCATGACTTTGGAGGAATTTTGTTTCGCCTTTATTCGTTTCACAAACGAAAAGGGCGTACCTAATACTGTGTATTCCGATAACGCTAGAACTTTCTTAGCGGCTCCTGACCTTCTGTCGGAAGTTTTAGCTTCTGCTTTGTATGAAGATCGTTTTCACACTTTTAACGTCAAATTTAAAACTATTCCGATCTATAGGCCACAATTTGGAGCAATCTGGGAACGTTTGTTCAAATCTATTAAAGATTGCTTGTATAAACTCTTCGGTCGCAGCACCTATCCTTATTCTTCCTTTCTTACTGCTATTTCTGACATCACCCTTAATCTCAATCGGCGTCCGCTTTCTTATACTGAGACGGGGGACACTATCTGGCCTATCATGCCTGTTCAATTTCTTCATCTGTACCCTACTTCTAATTCTTTAATCCTTTCTGATGAGATTCCGGACTTGGAAACCGAGGACGGTGAGCGTCGGGAGCATTTGCTCTCTGCCCTTGAAAGGCGCGACGTAATGGTAGCCAAGTTCCGGGAGCTCTGGTATACGCAATATTTGATTTCTTTGCGCGGTCCTTATCCGCTTAGATCTCTACCTCTCAATAATAAATTTTTATCTGTAGGTCAGGTCGACTTACTTAAGCATCCCATAAGACCTAGACCGTTTTGGACCTTAGTTCGCATCATCGCGCTGCTTCCTGGACGCGATGGCAAGGTCCGAGTTGTTAGAATAGTCAAAGCTGATAACTCTGAAACTGCCGTTAAAATTTCTCTTCTATACCCTCTGGAGTTAGCTGTTTCTGATACTGCTTCAGAGGAGGGGTGGGGAAGCGCAGAGGGGAGCTCGAGTGAGGAGTCGCATCCTCATCTCGAGCCTCCCGAGAGTTCCTTTTCTCTTGAGGGTAGTTCTCTTTCTCTTGAGCGCCCTGGAGGTCAGCATTACTCTTCTGAATCGGACTCCTCGGACAGTTCCGAGGAACCCGAAGTTGCGTCAGCTACCCGCCCTAAAAGGCAGGCAGCGCGCCAGCAACGTAGTAAGCTGGCCCAGTTGATTGAAAAAGGTCACTTATAGTTTCCTTTTCTATTTTGTTGGCTATTTAAATGTATATGCGCATTAACATTGTGAATGTACTTTCCATGTTTCCGATAGAAGGTAACTTTAATGTGTAAATGTTTTTGTGTAACGGAAGTTTCTTTCGAAAACTCCGTTTTTTCGATTGCCGGGATTTTGTCGCAAATCCAGCCATCGCTCGTTGCTGAAGTCCTGTGCAAGACAGCCAATACCTTGCACAATAAAGGACAAAGGCTTTCATTAATTTAACCAAGCCTAAAAGGCAATTACGCTGGCAATTTATGACAAAGCGGAGCAATGGCGGGGGTGCTTCACTTCCTTGGCGACTAACATCAGTGAACTTAACTAAATCGTTCGTCTCATCTTCTTGCTCGAGTCCGAAGCTACAGCAACGGCTTCGAGCAAACTATGGAGGTGGCCGCAGCCTGTTGCCACCTCAGATTCAGATTGGTCGTCTCCGCGAGTGCATATAACGTGTGCTATGCGGGTTCTGGCCTCAACCGACCCCTGCTTCCGGGACTTAGTGTCCTTGACGGCTGGCTTAATTGGAGACGTATTCGCCTGAATATTATCTTCGAAGATCTTCAGGTGAGCCTCCATTCCTTTGTTACGCTTGTCATTAAAATTGTCTCAAATTACAGCGTTCCCTGACCCCACTATGGGTGTTAGGTAAGTTTATGTCTTCAGTGTCCGTTAATTCGGAAAGTTACGCCGCACGGTCGGGTGGCGGGACAATCTCACTTGGACGAGTCAAATTTACTTCATCGAAATCAATATGCCTATAGGAGGAAGACTAGCACTCGAGATGCCCTGCTCAATATCACTGAAAAAATATACAGCGATAGTGATAAAAAAAATGTAACACTTTTGCTTCTACTCGATCTCTCTAAAACATTCGACAGCGTCTTACATGATCAACTCCTACGAAAAATACTGAAAGTAGGAGTTGATACGCATTGGTTTAAAAGCTACCTATCAAATCGATCTCATGCAGTCCTCTCAGATAACAAGTTGTCCCCATTCCTTCAAAATAACGTTGGTGTTCTTCAGGGATCCATTCTGGGTCCCCTATTGTTTTCTATTTTCATTAACGATTTCCCACCAATGCACCAATAACACTCGAATCTCTATGTATGCTGATGATGTCCAAATTGCAATGACAAGCTCTGTAGAAGAAATACCACAGACGAAAAATAGAGCTGAAGCCCTACTGATCAGCCTCAAGTCATGGTATGACCAAAATGGTCTCAAGCTAAACTCGAGTAAAACACAATTCATTGTTTTTGGGTTAAATGATACAATAAAAAATATTCGAAATCTGGATCTAACTCGGTTGGAAATGATAAAATTCACCCATCAGAAAAAGTGAAAAATTTTGGTATTTGGTTCGATAGAGACATGTCTTTCAAATCCCACGTTGACAAAACCTGCAACACAATTCACGGTACTTTAATGTTTTTTAATCGAATAAAAAGTATGCTTGACGAAGAATCTTGATTATTGGCCATCTTATCTTTGGCCTTATCACGTTTTGACTATTGCAGCCTGGTATGGGGAGATATACCGAAATATCTCCAAAAAGATCTACAAAAATGCATGAATTTTGCAGCTAAGGTTGTATGCAAAGGTTAATTCAAAAAGAATGATCACGTAACACCTCTCCTGAATGAGCTCGGCTGGGCTCCTATTCAGGAGAGGTTTCTGGCGCACAAAGCCAAATACGTATTCTCCTCTTTATTTCTTCCTCATAGCAATGCTGAAATAGTGAAATTCCATTCCCCTACCATCACCAGCCTAAAGCCGAATAGGAGACGAGATGTCTTAATCAGATACCGTTCATCTAACATCGGGCAGAAAGCTCTGTCAGTATCAGATGCCTTACTGTGAGAATTCACTAGTAAAATAGCTCTCTATCTTGCGTCTACACAATAAGTGTAAACTGCAGTACGTACTGAAAAAGAAGTTAGAAATTTTCAGTGCTTATTATCTAATCTTTTCATTATACCATTCAACAATCAAGACATATCTGTATTATACAAATGCAATATGATTACTTGTATGCGAATATCAAGTACATGTATGTACTCACATGTGACGCTCCTATGTATGTAGATGTGTATATATGTGTATGGATATATATTTGTATGTGTGTGTGTATATATATGTAGAACTTATTCTCTTCCTAATATGCTCGAGTTAATATTGTGTGACAATGTGCCGTCCCATACACTCTTTGAGTATACTTTTGCCACACTATCTTAGGTTGTTTTGACCTTCGCGTTTTGTCCCAGGAGTGTTGCAAATGTTATGGTTTGTTTGTACAACGATCCTTCTCAATTGAATCCAGTGAACTTTTCTGTGCCAATGCTAGTAGCATATGAAATCTAATTTTTGTGTTACTGTAAAATATTTCATTTTATCCGAGCCAATTTTGACTTTTTCGTTTTGTCCCAGAAGTGTTGCAAATGTTATGGCTGGTATTGTACAACGATCCTTCTCATCTATTTGAATCCGGTGAACTTTTTTGTGCCAATGCTAGTGGAATATGAAATTTAATTTTGTGTCATACTAAAATATTTCATTTTATCCAACCAGTTATTTAGCTGACTAGTTGATACGAAACAATTTAAAATTACCTCTAACGTCAACCTTACAGTCTAAGACGAAAAACAATTTGGATCTACCCGTTTTACTTTCAACCATAATCCCTCATCTCACAAGTTCCTATGTTCGTAAGCTCAAATTTCAGTCTGGGAGTGCACTTAAAAAAGTGTCTTCAACAATGCATCACACGCACAATATTTTCTGGACCACTTGTAATAAAGTGCATTGTCAAAATCAGACCAACGCACCGAAAGGAAATGCATTCTAAACGTTCTTTTCTGCCAACCATATGTTTGTTTAGAAATTAACCGGTATAAGTATTACTGCCCCCGTGTGTAGATATCATGTCATGGTCTAAATTTCGAGATATTTGATAGCATTTTTCGCTCATATTAAAACATTTGAATGTGCGACGTAATTCATCGGCAATTTTTACTTTCCTGCGTCTGTGAGTGCATTAAGACGAAATCATTTTCGACAGCTAACTTTTCGTATTGCTCCAGCTATGCTGCAAATGTTATGGACTGATAATCCAATATACGCGCACCCTAACAAGTGTGTTTTAAACTATGTGTCACAGGGATTTTTTTCTCAGTTACTTATATTTATGTACATTTTCACAACTAAATCAATTACCGCAAAGATAGGATGTTAATGTGAGGGTTCTTTAGCATCTTTTTTCTCTATTTTCGTTTCATTAAAACATTAAAACAAAGGGCCAAGGTTTCGAAGAATAACAACTTAAAAGAACATCATTTTTTAATCATATTATTCTGGTCTTAAATTGCTCTTCTTACTTTCTTACTCTCGTGAATACATTATGACAACACTATTTTGGCTAGATAACTTTTTGTACGGCTCCAACTATGTTGAAAATGTCACGGCTAGCATTGTACAACAGTCCTTTGCATGTCTTTGACTCCGATGAACTCATTACGCCAGCACTATTAGCGAAAGAAATATCATAATTTTTTTTTTTTATTAGAGTGAATATTATGTTCTTTCTGAAGCTCACCACTTGGCACAGTAGATGATGCGTCTGTGTGAAAATTGTCTCAAATCCCGACTGTCTACCTCATAGTTCTAGACGCAAAATAAATCTAATCTGCCCATTTTACTTTTAACATCAATCCCTCACACTCGTATCACTAGTTCCTATGCTGTTATGCTCATAATTCAATCCGAGTACGCACTAACGGGAGGGTTTTCAGCAATGCGTCACATGAATTATGCTTTTCTTAGTCACCTGTATTTTAAATGCATTACCAGAATACGGCTACCGCGACAAAGATGAACTCATTTTTTCGTGCTTTTCTCCGAATCATGTTTTCGACAATTATCATGGGTATTACGATAACCATGTATTGTCCCGCCACCCGACCGTGCAGCGTAACTTTCCGAATTAACGGACACTGAAGACATAGACTTACCTAACACCCAAAGTGGGGTCAGGGAACGCTGTAATTTTTAGACATTTGGCATGACAAGCGTAACAAAGGAAAGGAGGCTCACCTGACGTTATTCGAAGATAATATTCAGCCGAACACGTCTCCAATTTAAACCGGCTGTCAAGGACACTAAGTCCCAGAAGCAGGGGTCGGTAGAGCCCGAACCCGTAGAGCACACTTGAGATGCACTCGCGGAGCCGGCCAAATAGAATCTAACGTGGCAGCAGGCGGCGGCCACCTCCTTAGTTTGCTCGAAACCGTTGCAGTGACTTCGGACTCGAGCAAGAAGATCAGACGCACGATTAGTTAAGTGCACTGATATTAGTCGCCAAGGAAGTGAAGCACCCCCACCATTGCTCCGCTTTGTCATGAATTGCCAGCGTAATTGCCTTTTTAGGCTTGGTTAAATAAATGAAAGGCTTTGCCCTTTATTGTGCAAGGTATTGGCTGTCTTGCATAGGGCTTCAGCTAAGAGCGATGGCTGGATTTGCGACACAATCCCGGCTGGCGAAAAACGGAGTTTTCGAAAGAAACTTCCGTTACACAAAACATTTACACATTGATGTGACTTTCCAACGGAAACAAGGAAAGCACATTCACAATATTTATGCGCATGTACATAGATTAAATAGCAAAATATAAAAAAGGAAACTATAAGTGACCTTTTTTAATCAACTGGGCCAGCTTACTACGTTGCTGGCGCGCTGCCTGCCTTTTAGGGCGGGCAGCTGACGCAACTTCGGGTTCCTCGGAACAGTCCAAAGAGTCCGATTCAGAAGAGTACTGCTGACTTCCAGGGCGCTCAAGAGAATGAGAACTACCCTCAAGAGAAACGGAACTCTCGGGAGGCTCGAGACGAGGATGAGACTCCTCACTCGAGCTCCCCACTGCGCTTTCCCACCCTTCCTCCGAAGCAGTATCGGAAACAGCTAACTCCAGAGGGTATAGAAGAGAAATTTTAACGGCAGCTTCAGAGTTATCAGCTTTGACTATTCTAACAACTCGGACCTTGCCATCGCGTCCAGGAAGCAGAGCGATGATGCGAACTAAGGTCCAAAATGGTCTAGGTCTTATGGGATGCTTAAGTAAGACGACCTGACCTACAGATAAAAATTTGTTATTAAGAGGTAGAGATCTAAGCGGATAAGGACCGCACAAAGAAGTTAAATATTGCGTATACCAGAGCTCCCGGAACTTGGCCACCATTACGTCGCGCCTTTCAAGTGCAGAGAGCAAATGCTCACGACGCTCACCGTCTTCGGTTTCCAAGTCCGGAATCTCATCAGCAAGGATTAAGGAATTAGAAGCAGGGTACAGATGAAGAAATTGAATAGGCATGATAGGCAAGATAGTGTCCCCCGTCTCAGTATAAGAAAGCATCCGCCGATTGAGATTAAGGGTGATATCAGAAATAGCAGTAAGAAAGGAAGAATAAGGATAGGTGCTGCGACCGAAGAGTTTATACAAACAATCCTTAACAGATTTGAACAAACGTTCCCAGATTGCTCCAAATTGTGGACTATAAATCGGAATAGTTTTAAATTTGACGTTAAAAGTACGAAAACGATCTTCATACAAAGAAGAAGTTAAAACTTCCGACAGAAGGTCAGGAGCCGCTAAGAAAGTTCTAGCGTTATCGGAATACACAGTATTAGGTACGCCCTTTTCGTTTGTGAAACGAATAAAGGCGAAACAAAATTCCTCCAAAGTCATGGAAGGAAGAAGTTCGATATGAATTGCTCTGGTTTGGAAACATGTAAATAATAATAGATATACCTTTTGTTTATGACCAAAAGGATATAACACCCAGAAATGGGCTGAAAAGTCCATTCCTGTTGTGGCGAAAGGTCTTACAAAATTCTCCCGACTATCCGGTAGAGCAGGCGGATCAGGATAGGAGAAAGCGTTTACCCGTTTGCAAACTATGCATTTTGATAGAACGCTACGAACAATACGCTTACATCGAGGTATCACATAACCGTCCAGTTTGAGCTTCTGCACGGTAGTTTCAAGACCTTGATGATTTAGAGTTTTATGAGTATGCAAAATTAAAAAATAGGTCAGATGAGAAGAGCCAGACAACAGAATAGGATTTCTAGTGTTATAATCCAACTCTTCAGCTGAAACAAGACGGCTGCTAGATCTAACTAAACCGTGGGAGTCAAGAAAAAGATTAAAAGACCTAACTAGCAAAGGCGGACGAGGACTCTTGTTTGTCAAGGCCTCCATCTCGCTGGCGAAATGCTCTCTTTGCATAGAGGAAATAAGGTATAGAAAAGCTCGCAGTTTAGCCTCACCCCGATCGGCGCGCCTCAAGATAGCAACAGCCCTGAATACCTTCTCCATCACACCCAATAGTTTGGGGTAGGAGGAAAACCGCTCTAGCTCCACAATCGAAGCTTCACCTGGGGGAGCAACATTAACTGCTATACATGCATTAGAAACGAATTGCTGAGGTATGCAGCCCAAGTGTCCCTTGGGCCACTTGTCTCTACTTTCTCTGATCCAAGAAGGACCTTCTAGCCATAACTTTTTACTCTCTAAAAACTTAGCTACTTTGACACCACGTGTCAGCATGTCTGCCACGTTAAACATAGTGGGAACATACTCATAGCTGAAGGCAGCCAACGTTTTACATTCTAACGTTTTACGCATGCCTTCTACGTCTTTTAGTCTGTGCCTCACAAATACATTTTTGCGTGGAGGTTTACCGCTCAACAGCCAAGCTAGGGTGACCTGGGAGTCCGTTAAAATAGTTACACTAGAAACTTTATAAGGAAAATTAACATCACATATCAGAGAAACAAGACATTGGTAGGCAAGATATACTGCCAAAAGTTCAAGGGAAGGGAGAATTCGCTGGTGAGGAGGCGAAACCTTAGTTTTTGAGAAAAGAAGCGAACTGCGTTCTTCTTGAACGCCGTAAATGCAAGTACCATAGGCACTGGCACTAGCATCACAAAAGACTACAAGCTTAATAGTTTTGGTCTCCGACAAGTTCATCCTAGGGAACTCAAACTCCCTTAACTCTGAAAACTCCTGACAATAATTTTTCCACTCCCCACATAAATCTTCCGGTACTTCCTGATCCCATCCCAGCCTCAAAGGCGTCAATTTTCTCAAAATGAGCTTACCTCGCACTGTAAATGGTAGCAAAATCCCCAAAGGGTCATACAGCGACGCAACTTCAGACAGTATGCTTCTTCGTGTTTTACACGAAGAGTCTAATCTTTTCACAGACAGAGAAAGAAGATCAGTAGAAGAGTTCAAGTCATACCCGAGCACTCTGGAGTGCACTTCGGCACTACATAGCGCCGGGTCAATTTTCGAAAGAAGTTCAGAATTATTGGATGCTATTTGCGCAACGGAAATCCACTTTCCTCAAAGGCGCTGTTAGCGCGGCGAAAAGTGCTAAGCGCTACCTCAGGACTATTAATTGTATACACTAAGTTATCGACGTATAGCTTATTCGCCATAACGTCTCTAATTGTTAAATCAGTTAAGGTTTGAGCGTGTAGTTTGAGAAGATAGTTAAGAATAGAAGGAGAGGCAACAAACCCGAATAACAAGGTAGTGTACCGATAATATAAAAATTGGCCCTCGTTGAAAAGGACAAAGCTAAACTGATTACGGTCAAAATCACAGGCAAGTTTTACCTGAAGGAAGGCTTTAAGAATGTCAGAAAGTACTACTATAGAATTGGCACGAAAATACACCAAGAGACCCAACAAATTGTTCATTAAATTAGGACCCACATACGAGGCTTCGTTCAGACTAGGCAACCCTCCGACTCGCAAAGCACAATTGAACACAGGACGAATTTTCGTGGTCTCCACATGCTCCCGTATGACAGGCCGGTGTGGGATCCATTTATGCTTCCGCACATCTAACTTTTTGGCAGACAAAGGTTCTATGATTCCTAATTCAAGTTGCTCAAGGAAAACGTCATTATTGGCTTTCTCAATCCCCTTACGAGCATTATCATTTGCAACTTTACGCGCTAGATATCTAGCTAACCCGAAATTATTAGGAACTTTAGCCAACAGGTGACGGTTCCAGGGTAACTGTACCGAATACCTGCCTTCCTCATACACAACACTACTCTTGAAACCTTCTAACTCCTTATCATACTCCTCTTCTTTAGAGGGCACACCAATAAGTTCTAGGTCAAGTAGTCTATCAAGACCTGTCTGAACATCACACTGTGCAGTAGCGTCCAACACGGAAGAACACACTTTAGGAGTCTCAAAAAAGGCATTTAGTGTACCACGGTAACGATTTTTGTTGAATCTATTGTTAAAATCTTTCCTTTTAGTTTTCGGTTTATTTGCCTTGGCAGAAGATAATAAAGTTTTACAAGATTTAGTATTAGCAGCTTCCGCAACGGAAGTTGGCGGGCAACTGTCTAGCGCTTTAGCTCCAGAGGCAACAGTAGGAGATAAAAAGATCTATAACATTTTAATTCCCCGAAAGGATGGAAGCCGTTAGAAACGCGCATGACTTTATAGTCAGCAACGTTCTGTAATTCAAGAACGAAGCTTGAAGAGCATCGACACCTAAAATGTCATTGACTTGGATGCTATCATTAATTATTTCCGGAAAGGAAGTTGACAAAGGTAGTTTAGATTTAAAAAGATCAACTTTAGCTCGCAATCCCTTCACCCCCATCTGCAGGTTCAAATTCTGCGTTGCGAAGACATCAAGCTCATGCTTCTCACTGTCCGGAAGCACAAGTTCGATGTTAATTTGCTTACCCCTCAACGGGACAGAAGTTCCTACAGTTCTAACAGTAAGTTCCCGCATGTCATCTGCAGTACAGTCAGGAAGTACAGTAGCTAAGTCGATTAACGACTTTTGGCTACCAGTGTCTATTAAAAAATTAACGCGTCTAGCTACACCTCCAAACTTAGTAGATAGGGCAACAAGAGGGCACATCCGCAGACGTGCCTTTAGCCGTCATTAGGCGGCGGCAGCAAAAGTAGAAGCCTCAACAAATTTAGGACATAACGGGCTAACATGATTGTTAGTTTTACACAAGGAACAAGTAAAGGGAAGACCCTTAACTTTTGAAGGACACTCAGAGTGCAAATGCTTGCTACTTAGGCATATTGTACACAACTGTAACTCACCAGCTCGCTTCACGCGTTTAACGTGAGAGTCAAATTTTCTACATGAAAATGACGAGTGGTTGGCCTGATTACAGAAACGACACACCTTAACACTGGGCAATTTACTGAGCACAGGAGAAGGTTTAATTTTATCCCTAACTTCAGCACGGGCTTTTCCCCCCACCCTCTCATTTCGTAAGAGAAGAGATGGTTTAGGTTTATTTTTTGTTTCAAGAAGAGAAAGCACCTTATGTGCATGCTCAAAAATTTCTAATGTAAAGAAACTCGCTTTAGAATAGCGAAGGAGTTCCAACAGAAAAAATTCAGGAAGTTTAGTTTTAATAACAGCGGAAAACAGTAGATTTCCAGACTTCTCGCTAC